>OZ023328.1:38379572-38687072 GCA_964007535.1 Brachyptera risi
TATGATATATTTGATGAATATTATCAGTTATTTTATTTTTTTTCTTCAAAACGGCTGATTGGAATTGCACACGAAATCGTGAAAATGTGTAAAATCTATGTATAAACATTTAGAGAAAATTTCATCACATTTGGAGAGATTTTATTTTTCAACATTTTCCGCCAAGCCAAATCTTATGGGGTTTTTATAAACTTTGAGATGATTTTTCTCAAAATCGGTCCTACCGATTCATTCCAAAAACTATACAGTTCTAAGTTGGATGAGTATGCGTGTAAAAAAGTTTCATGTTCATCAGTCAACCCTTGCGACCTGTGGAGTGCTTACAAAAAAAAAACAAAAAAAAAACAGACAAAAGCCCTATAAGAGTGGGATGGAGACTTCGCTACGCTCATCAATTATTGTATCAGACTTTTTATATCGAATATTTTGATCAAAATCATTTGTTTTTCAAAAAAGATCAGGATAAAACTTTATGAAACAGTAAAATATCTTTGACTGATAGTTCTGGCACTCGACCTTTACCTTTCAAGATTATTAGCCAATGAAATACACATGGAAACAATACAAAATGTTCTTTATCCCAATTATTATTTCGTCTGTTATTGTCCAGCTGTGAACTCGTATATTTTCAACTCACATCAACTTATAGAAAGTAATTAGTAATAAACACATAGAACACAGAAATCTCATAACGTTTTTATTACTTGCATTGCTATACTGATTTTATTAACACAATAAAACAACGGCCATGAAATCGTTAGTCTTCTAAGTTCTGTGAACATTAGAGAACAGTAATAAACTGAATATCTAAGATCTTTGTACAAGCTCGTTTGAACAGTATTTGAACTTGTGAAATATTTTTTTTCACTTTTGTAAACCAATCAAAAGCTTATCACCATTTTCCTTTCCATACAAAAGTTATTTTGATTTCTTTTCATTTGTGTACATATTCAACTTTCGTTGTTTGTTTTCAATATTATGTGACATTAGATTGAATGAGATGGATTGGAAACACTCCCACAAGTTTCAGAATCACAAGTTTTGGAAAACTTTCTTGTCTTCATGTGCTATATTATTATATTGTTGCGAATAGCTTGTGATACCTTATGCCAGTATCGACGAAGGCGCTAGTATCACTAGCGCAAGGGTGATTCGCGCCTTTATCACTCAAGAAAACATAAAACTTGTCCTATTTTTTCAATATAGACTTCTTTTTCTTGGGATATTCGTATTTGGAATGCAATTCCATGAAAGTGACTCGTGTTCACGTCACAATGTTATGGCATTGTAAAGAAAATCTATCAATATTTGATTGTTGTTTGTTCCACGAATTGTTTGATTAACATCAATCACATTCCAAAAAATTCACTACAACATCAAAAAAAAAAAAAAAAACGTGATTCAATGAGACAAAATACATATAAGTAACAGTCATTTTCAAAAATTATTATCGAACAGAAATAGTTTTTAAAAAACACGGCCCATCCACCAAAAACCACAATGAATAATAATTGGGTCATTTCCAATGTTTTGTGGGAAAAATAGAAGTAAATCAATTTTAAATACAGTGATTATTATATCATTTAATCATGAAGAGCATCTGCTTATAATTTAATATACCGCATGAATGAAGATTCTATAATAACGATTTTTTTCCCTGGACAGTTTTCAATTGATCAGAGATATATAAACATTTTCCACATGAGAAGCATATAGTTATTTTTAATATCCCAACATGATATCAAATGATCGAGTCATGATTTGTTTCCAGCATTTATATGAATTGATTGGAGGTATTCTGTGGCAACATAAAATATTTTGTCAGAAATTGAAATTGAAATACAATATAATCTATGCTTATGTGACTGCTGAAGGTTCAATGGACTGCATTTGAAATCCGTACGCACATTTTCTGCTGGTTTGAAAGTGTCATTAGAATTGTTCAGGGTACATTTCAATGTGAATTGATCAATCAATTTGGGTGATCGCAAGTGTACTTTTATCATCTGTGTATTATAATTGACAATTAAATAGTGAAAGTGTAATATATTACGAACGTATGAGTACAGCTTGAACCAAAAGTAAAAGTCTTTTTTATACCCAGGTACAAAGTATAAACCATGTCTAAAATATGCTATAGCATACAATTTCACATGTATGAGGCCAACAGAAATGAACCTTTACTTTTGGTTCAAGCTTTAGACGATTCCGTAGATATTAAAACTGTTTTTTTCACCCCATGAAATAGAATTTCTGTTTTAAACAGTCGTTTGAAACTTATCCAATTTTATTGCCAATTCCAGTTGGCCTTGTTTCGAAAGTAAGTTGAGACAAATATAATTAGTAAGCATGGTGATAGCCGATTTCAAATCCCAGTTAGAGTTACTATCAAGTTGGCAATTCCGGCAGTAAATCCAATATTTCTATCAGTAAAATGTCTTCGTTAAAAGTTTTCTTCTCTATACGTCTAGTTGTCTGAATCGAGGGTTTAACAACTCCTGAAATCTGGTGTATACTTGTCATGAAATATTTCTAAAATCCCTTGATATCTTCATGAAATCCTTTGAAATCTTCTTGAAATCCCTTGAAATCATTCTGAAATCCCCTGTTATCTTCTTAAAATCCCTTGAAATCTTCTTGAAATCCCGTTAACTCTCCCTGAAATCCTTTGAAATCTGAAATCAGGTAATTCACTAGTTGTTTACCCCTCGGTCTGAATACATCCTCTCGTCGCCAAGTGTTTACTTCATTTGTTTGCCCAGCGTTCGTCGTTTTATCGTCAAAAAGCTTCACTTCATGAAAATCGAATTACGGCAATGCTGTGACCATGTTTGATCTGTTGGGCTCGAGATTGAGATACGTAGTTTAAAGCTTGAGGCGTGCAAGCTTGTATCGAAGGTCTTCACAGACAAACACAGCCCTATTGTCTACTGTTGTTATGACATTGTTGGTATGAAGTTTCAATTATATATACTTATATCCACGGAAGAATAAGGTCGTTTATCAGTCTAAAAAACAAAAGTTCGACCGCTAAATTAGTATGGCTGTGGCATTTGAGGGTATTATGAGTTTTTAGGACGAGTTTTGCGATAAGAAACGTGACAGCATCTTCTGAAATCGTTACTCTTAAAATATTACAACTATTCATTAAATTATTTTATTAAAATTTCCTTCTTTCATGGATACAAGTATATATACAGTGATATATTTATGATGCATTCAAGAACATGTACTAACTACAATTACGGTTCCATGAATGAAGAAATATGAATATGAATTGAAGGTCCATATAGTTTGTTCACAACCAAAAGTAGCATCGAATGATTTTAAACCCTAGCCACCTCACAATGAAAGCAGCCACATCATAGATTTATTTAAAACTAGGAAAACGCGGGATGCGCGTTGTTAGACGAGCTTAGGGGTATAGAAATCTAGAATGAAAAATAATTTGTCAACCCAATCTACATCTACAGACCTTGGATCACTCCAAACGTTCAAAAACCTTACGAGAATCAGTTATGTCACTGCCTTCCTCTTCATTCATCTCAATTGTTTCGAATTAATTGTTGACACTTGTTGCTATTGATTAAATTGGTTCCCGTAATAGCCTAAATTGATGGGAAAATGCTTTATAAATGCGTTTTCTTCGTTATTTCTCATACGATTGATGCGAAAAATCTCTCAAAATGTGCTTAATAGTTTCCTTTATATTCGTCGAAAATTTGAGAGGTCTTGAAAAATTTTGATTTTTCAAGTATTTTCCTCCGGGTTATTCTAATGGGGATTTTTGAAATTTCTAAAATTCATAAAAAAAAAAGTTACCACCCGATAATGCCACAAAACTATACAGATCTAAGTTAGATGAGGAACCATGACGAAAAAAAGTTTGAAGTTGATAGCTGTAGACGTTTGACCTGTGGAGAACCGACAAAAAAACATAAAAACAAAAAAACAAAAAAAAAAAAAAAAAAACATAAAAACGAACACCAATTTTTTTCAGTATGTCAAATTGAATCCTCGCTAAAGCTCGTCTAAAAATACTGTTTTCTTATAAATCTTATATTTTCTTATAACTTTTTTTATATAACTTTTTTTTTTGATGAGCGTAGCGAAGTCTCCATCCCACTCTTATAGGGCTTTGTCTGTGTTTTTTTTTTTTTTTTTTTTGTAAGCACTTCACAGGTCGCAAGGGTTGACTGATCAACATGAAACTTTTTTTGTACACGCAAACTCATCCAACTTAGAACTGTATAGTTTTTGGGATGAATCGGTCGGACCGATTTTGAGAATCATCATCTCAAAGTTTCTAAAAACCCCATAAGATTTGGCTGGGCGGAAAATGTTGAAAATTAAAATCACTCCAAATGGGATGAAATTTTCTCTAAATGTGTATACATGGTTTTTACACATTATTACGATTTTTTAAGCAATTCTGATCAGTCGTTTTGGAGAAAAAAAATAAAATGACTGATAATATTCATAAAATATATCATAAAAATTATGACAGAATTAAGTTGTCGAGATTCACTGCTTTCTAGATTCAAGAGTTGATCAACAATGAAGTATTTTTTATATGCGTCAAGGTGTGTAGAACACCAGAGTCAATGAAGTGGCGAGAGTAGAACTACTTTAACGACTTTAATAGTTTATTCAGATATCAAGGTGTGTAGAATACCAGAGTCGATAAAGTAGCAAGGGTAGAACTACTTTAAGGACTTTTATACCTTATTGAGATATCTCGCTCATCTTACAACGCATATTTCGCGTTTGACTAGTGTATGAACAACGAATGTAAATAAATATTCCGAAGCAAAATGAGTCAATTTATTTTTCGGTACGGTATTCACAAGAAGATGTATAGATATAGTCAATCTGATGCTATTTTTTTTTTCTCGGAAAAATAAATTTTCTCATGATGTAAAAACATGCGAAACCAATTTAGGCCAACATTTAGGCCTACTATGTATACACGAGACTCATTTTTCAGCATTACATCTTGATTTAAATTTCACGCTCCAACTCCACTCATATCTACTTTTCAAAGTTACAGTAGAATAACTATAAATCCTGTATCACTTGTGTATTTGAAAATATTAATTCTTACATTTTCATACGTCCACGCTAATATTTTAGACTAAGGCACTGATTTACAAACTGAAGTCAGTTCGGGAGTGGGTTCGAGTGCTGCATAAGGCATGCGTTTTTGTAAACGACGTTCCACCTATCATCACTTCATCATTTTATCATCACCCACTCATACGTTCCCTCGTATAACTTGGCTGTTGGTGAGGTCGTCAAGCAATATTGTACAAACACATATTTATTTTTAGTGCTTTTTATATTATTTACTCGTACATGCGTCCATTAACTGAGTAATTGCAAAAGTTTTGGTAGTTACATAATTTTATTGCAAATTCAAATATAAATCGCTTTTGAGATATGCGATTGCGTTTTTTTTTTTGTGAACGTCGTCCCAAAGTTCATGAAACCCTAACTATACCACATAAAATTGAAAATATAACGATGATATTTGTGTTTGTAATGCTGGTATGTGCTTCTTTCATTTTTCCGTTTTCGTTTTTACTTTGTCCTTTCGTTCATTTTTTGTTCTTTTCCATAACTTATTTTGTATGAATAGGAACTTTATGAGACGACGGTTTTTCTGAATATTTTTACATATCTTTTACGAACAACTATCAAACCGATGGTTCAGAAAATATTTTATCTGTTCCATTCTATTTTATGATAGGAATGTATGAATGAATGACGGTAATGAATGTATTACTCATAGATGGAGTAACCCTAAAATTACTGAAGAGTCAAGATTGATAAAGTTGTCGAGTTTGTTATAGTTCTTTTTTATAGTTATGTACATGATTATTGGGGGGCAGCCTGGCCTGACCCATGGGCTGATGACCCCCCTGACCCCCCGGCTCCACTGCTCCTGGTATTACTATATATGCGTTTCGTGATGCTCGACACTAGATACAAATATTTCACATTTATATAACTTTCCCTGAACAAATTTATCTTCGTTATAACCTCATTTGTGGAAATTCCACCGTATTTCACAATTATAATGTGATTACCGTGCGGTGATAGCTACACACAATATAATAGAAAAGCCAATAATTGGTTTTGAAACGCAAAAGTTCAAGAATACGTTGACAGCTCAAATACTTGTTCTACATCGCTCTCTTTCTCTCTCTCTCTCTCTCTCTCTCTCTCTCTCTCTCTCTCTCTCCCTCTCTCTCTCTCTCTCTCTCTCTCTCTCTCTCTCTCTCTCTCTCTCTCTCTCTCTCTCTCTCTCTCTCTCTCTCTCTCTCTCTCTCTCTCTCTCTCTCTCTCTCTCTCTCTCTCTCTCTCTCTCTCTCTCTCTCTCTCTCTCTACATTACGGAGATTGCTCAGGTGTTCCGACATGTCAACACCGGCGAATTGATGTGTGGAACATAATTTAATTAGGTTGAATGAGTGAATGAATTTACTGTGTTTGCTTTATAGAATGTGTTGACTTTGGCACGTATAGCTGCATATAGGCCACTTCGTGTGATTGTGGTTTCGATCATCCGTCTCCCCTATTAACTATAGCGTTGGCGGTCGGGTATTTCGATACTCCAACATGAACGTACACAGTGAAGGTGTGAAACTAGTCTTGGTGTGTGAATTGCGGTATGTAATTACTGAAATCGTGAGTAGAATTTTGTTTAATTTTGTGAATGTCGAGAGATAATCTCTGAACATCAAATTACATTTGATAGTATTTCGCACATTTGCTGCCTTGCTCGAACAATCCAAACTCGTCATCTTTGTCCTTAATTGCTTGATAATGGGTTCAAGGAAAGTTTTTTCACTCACAAATAATTCAAAATATACTGCATCTTCTCTGTACACATTCATTTGTCGATGTTCTACTTTTCCATATCCATAATATTATGTTTATTTTCCTTCCAACAATAATGTAACTTCGAGTATTATTTCAAGTTAGCTGTCGAGTTATTCCATCTCAAGATTTCGTGAAGAATGTAATCATAAATTTGTATGTACATATTATCGCAGAAAAAAATGGAAACTCTCTTAGGCGCTAAATGACCTCGCTGTCGATGCGCCTCAAGACCCTAATATTCATTCAACTATTTTCTGATAATCTGCCGCAGCCCGCATACCTTGGTTTGCAAATCTAAAACCTGCATTCTCAAAAATTAAAAATTTTAAACATTTAAATGGCTCAACTACGTTGAATTCAAGAAAAAGATACTTATAGAAAAATTCACTCTACCTTCCGAGAACTATCATTCAAACGATAACTCAAATTTATTCCAGTTGTGGCAATTTTTTATTCACCCAGTGTTTTATAATCAATTTCCATTTTTCACACCATTTTGTGTGCCTGTAAGTATTGATCGTCTTACATTTACTTCTTTGACAATGTTTTTCTTTTATTTCAAATATCACGCAGTCACTGTGACATATCTCCTAATAGAGAAATGGAAAAGTAAAATACAAATAAACGAAAGTGTTGTGAATCTGTCAGTATACGTCACATCTCTCCCGCGCCCTCATCCATTATTCCCTCAGCACGTTCGATATTCAGCACCCTCGCTCGCTTAGATCAACACAGCCCGGCCGTATTCCAGGAATCTCTGCACGTATATTGGACTGTCCCGTATTTATGTCAAAGTGTCACATCCCGTCCTCGAGGGAAGAAGAGGTCTATTATCTCCAATATGCTGGAGGGTGACAACCAGTCAAGATAACCGGACACCCGTGGAATTCATAGATGTCAATCTGAACTGATCGAGACGGGGTTAATCAGTCGCTAGTTCTTTGAACCAGAATTCAGGAGACCGGGGTTCGATTCCCGTTGATCATTTCCATTCCCGTTGATTCCAGAGTTACTTTGACACTCGGATCGTTTTTTTTTTAATTTGTATTGGGTTTAACGACGCAGTGTACTGATGACTACGATCTATTGGAGTCGGTGAATGATATATAAGATGTTGGGATGATGTTATTATGATGTTGAAAGGTTATTTTAATAGGTGTTTTTGGATGGTGGAAAGGAGTCGATCGTGACTTGTTGTTGGGGAACCATTCCAGTATTGACCTGAACGACAGAGAGAAACCACGGAAAACCCCTGTCATGATGGTCGACCATGGCGTGAACCCCGGTCTCCAGAATTAACGGTTCGGTCTATTAACCACTCGCCACTCGTTTCAGTGGTAGTCTGTAGATCGTGTTCTGCAAGTCAATTTGAATATAATCAAAATAATATGTTTATATGTTAATGAATTGGATTGTGAGCACGGCTGCTTTCTACATGCAGCTTACTGCATCAAAGTGTACGTGTAGACTATCCCTAAAAAAAGTAACCAGATGAAAAAGAGTAAGAAAATGTAGTCAGAGAATGTAGAAATGACAGAGAGACTGTAGTCTAGCCAACATAGAGCAATGCAAAACTAAATTTTGTACATTCAAAAACAAGGCGATGGTTGTCATTAGCTGTGGTCATTTCAGTTAAACATGTCATTTGAAAAAAATATGTTTATAGAAACAATTTATTCCCATTGAGAGTACGATTTAGCGGGAACACATTTTTTTTTATCATTTCAGAACGGTATAAGATATCGAAATTCAATATAAAATGAGTGAACAATAAGTGAAAAAATGATAATAAGTAATAAATAAGTTGACATAGATATTTTTAATACCTTCAAAATGGCGTGAGTAATAATTACTTATCTCATCGCGTAATTGTCACACGTATAGACCAACAGCTAAAAAAAACATTTTCTAGCCGTATAATCGTGAATTATACGATATGAGATAGACCTACATATAGTTATCACTTATGCCATTGGAAGGTATTGAAAATATCTGTATTTCAGCTCTATTCGGAATTTTGATATCTTATATCGTTCAAAAGTTATCACAAAAACCTGATTTTCCGTTAAATCCACTTCCATGGACTTGACAATATTATATCTATAGGTTCACATGTTTCTTCCAGTCACTTTCAACTTATCACTGAACAGTCACAGCGGCTACAGTTCCGAGACCCCACAAACATATTTTAGTAGTTAATTTTAATAAATTGGTAGCCTTGATCAAGTTTATACACTCTGACTGATGGTCGCTGATTTGTTGAATTTCAATCAACCAGGTACACCAATATTGAAGGAATGAAGATTCATTTCGTGAAAATAGCCATATAAGTTATTTACTAGGTACGCGCTAATGTGCTATATCTATGACTATATATTATTCCTAGAATCATCGCTTACCTTTTCCGGGTTCTCCCTCAGGCGTCATTGCTTCCCGCAGGACAGAATGTTCCACCATTTTCTTTTTCACATTGCCAACAAACTCCTGTTTCAGTTCCTGGAATTGTGGATCTTCTTGATTCTTGCTGTTCATCTGATGGTGCATGATAAATCGGGATAGATACCAGGGATTCTCTCTCGGCTCTAAGAAGTCTTCGATGTCTTTTTTCTCCATCAGGACGTCGTCGTGTCTTATCACGTGATGTCTACGAAAGAAGCATCGTTTCTAAAGACTCGTTTAATGTTCTTGCTGGTTGATCAGTCACGTTTACCGATAGCTCGTCTTGACTCTGAAAGCAAACAAGAAAATGAAGAAAACTTCGACTTTGAACCAAGTAATTGATTAGCGTTTTATTCGTGATTATCCTCGGTTACTTATGTGATTTTCGTACCTTAATCAATAATCAACTAATTGATACTAATTAGGTCTGCAGTTGATCATTAGTGGATTAAGCAATGGTTAGCGGATTAACTTGTTATAACCATTGGTTACGCATGTTATTTTCGTACCTTAACTAATAGTTAACACTTTTTTTTTTCAAAGAATATCGAAACTTGATACAAAATCATTGTTCCCCAATTGAGGCAAAGGATAAAAAATAGGATCGTTTGAACGGGGCACCACAAGGGCAATCTTACCACTTGACCAAGTTTCGTAATACCTGTTCTTAGAGCCTGTTCTACTAACTGATAATTAGTTATTTGTACAAACATTAGCGGATTATAGTTTGTCTCGTCAAGCTGGAGTAAGTGTCGGAGATCTTTGTAGTTTGCTACAAAGGTAGGCAGGTAAATAAATATGCCAATCATTTCTTCAGACTAAATTGGATTCATACACTGTTGCGTTTTACTCAAATTTTATTACATTCAAGTTGACTTGAAACTAAAATACGACTTCGGGGTTGAATGATGAATGCTCAATGATTATATCTACACAGGTGTACATGAATATCTCCTCAGATGTGGCAACGTCGCAGTTATGAATGACAGGTTTACCTATCCAGCAGTTAAGCTGATCGATGAGATAGCTACACTCACTCCACATTGGCGTAACAGACATAACTTTTTATCACCTTTGGTAATGTATGTTATTTTTGTATTTCAAGAAATAATCAACTGATTATAATTTAATCATAACATGTTGAAACAGCTCTTACTACAATATTTGATATGGATATATACGTGGTTATCACAAAACAACATTGTGATCTTTTTTGTTTTTAAATGTAAATTTCGTACTGAAACAAATTAATTTTTACACCAATTTTTTAACTTTAATTTATTCGTGATCGATCGTGACCTATCGTACCGATGGATACGGAATTTATGATAATTCAGAAGCAGGTTCTCTCCAGAACCATGAGGCTGTTATATTCGATTTTCAATTTATACATGATGTTCTTTAAATTTCGAATTATATTGTGAATCGGATTATTGTGCCTTCAACGTTTAATTCCGATTTGTGCGAAACATGTTCTATAGAGATCGCATCAATGTAGACAGAAGAAATGTTGCACGAAAAAAAAAAACACGTGAATAAGTAATTTGCGTTTCCATTTTTATTTATAAAAAAGTTATAAATTGTTTATAACTGAAACTAAATGAAACTGAAACTGAATGTAAGACGCGTAGACTAGTGTAATTTGTACAGTGGCAAAAGCACATTTTTGGTCTTGTATAGTGTATAGCTGGTTGCACAGATGTAGTATACGTTCTTGCATGTCGATACGATACCTATATAATCCATATTGCACTGTTCATATTCAATTTATAGTTGACATTTGAATAAGAATGTATACTTTAAAATGATTGATATAAGTTGGTTGAACTATTTCTCTATTCTAAAATTTATTTTGTAGGTTTATCTTGAGTGGATCTTTTATTATAGTTGAATATTTTTCCCACAGCATGTGACAATACAATACAGATATAATTTGTCGAGTCAATTGTGAGATGAACATATACACGCCTATAAACATATTAATGGCATACAAAAGGATGGTGTAAGTTCCCAATGTTTATATTTTGAAACAAATAAGCCCCTGATCTATCTAGAGTTGTATTAATTGATAATTAGTGAAACAACTTGCTATTATAACTGGTTAAGTATAGGTTATGAATTAGAACTCGACTAAAAATCAACCAACACATATTTGATTATCAATTGGTACAGCTAGCTCTATAAGTTCTATAAATATATATTGATATTAATTTCTTCCAAGTAATGCAAGAGCTTTTCCAATAGTAATGTTTAATAATTAAAAATAAATGGAAATAAGAAACGTCATCAGTGCTATTTAATGTACTCCATAAGTGAGTATAGTAATATTAATTAAGACGTGCAACTTCAACAAACCTCAATTATCGCTCCACTAATTATTTTATCAAACTTCTGAACGACAGAAATACTTCAAAGCGCTTAAAAATCCAACGTTATAAAACTTTATATATACGATACCGGTACATAAAACTTTTCGATATTGAAGCTTGGGAAATATTTTTATATCTTCTGGATTATTATGAACGTCAATATGATAAAACTAGTAAGTTTTATGTTTTACTTTTATTCAAATTTCCACAGACAGAATCTATCTCAAAGTCATGAATATGAGTTATTACAAAATAGTCTAAAAATGACGACTCATCGTAAATAATGCATTCTACAAAAACACAGGCAGCATTGTTTAATATGATTGTAGCATTGTGAGCAAATGCCTGCTGTTTCTCTGAGAAAAGCATATTATTAATTCAACATCACTTTCACGATAAAAAGTTAATTCGAATGATTCGAATAATTTCATACGTATTTTTCACTAGAGTAGGCCTATGCTGTTTATAATGTTGAGAATGTACTCAAAATGTAAGATGCGTTTTGAATATATGATACCGTAAAGTGGGGTGACTTTAACCTACTGGTATGACTTTGCCCTTTTGTTGGAAAAAGTTTCAAACTGCTACAAATGAGAAAGTTTTAATTTTATCGTATCTATTTTGATACGTATCCATCCATTGAGATACAAAAAAAAATGGATTCGATAAAATTAAAACTTTGTCATTTTTAGCGGTTTGAAATTTTTTCCAACAAAAGAGCAAAGTCACACCAGTGAGTAAAAGTCACCCCACTTTAACGTCACCTGATTATGGTCAATAATTGATATCAATGTGGATATTTATTAATACAGTTTTCTGAAAGCCAGTTTTACAAACTGATAATTAATGGCTTAATCAATAATTAGCGAATTGACTTGTTATCACCCTTGGTTATATATGCCGTTTTCGTAGCTCAAATATTAATCAACCAATTAATAATTAATTATCAATCGGAAACTGGCTGCAACAGTCGGTTTTACCAATTTTGATGATTAATGAATTGAGAAAAAATTACCGTGTCAAATTTTTATCACCCTTAGTTACTCGTAAGGTATTCCCGTATTAAACGATCCATTAATTGCATGTTATTTAATCATCACTTGGAACAAGCGGCTCCAAGGGCCGGTTTAACGAGCTTCTTAATCAAGTATTAATTATATAATAATCATTTAATATATCTGAGCACGAATGAAGTTAAATTGGCTAATTATTGGTTGACTCACTCATCAGCACGTCGTATAATAGGCCGTGACACAATAAACAAGGTGATGCAGATTAGCTGATTATCTACTCATCATAGTTACGTTATGGAAAAACATAAGATACAGGGATGATAATCAGTTAGTTAGACAAGTTCTCAACTGCATATCTTACTCATTCGTAGTACATATAATGATGAATTGAGAAAAGGGCAGATTACTTAGAGACAAGATGCAAATTGAGGGTTGCATTTGCCTGTTTTCCCGTTTTCCCGGCCGCAAACAAACCCTCTATGCATCTTGCGTAGAGATTCGTGTAAAAACTCATTTTCTTAGTAAAAAAAACGACGTCTTCGTCGACAAAAATAATGAAGCGATTTTTTTGAAATTCCTAATGAAATGAAGTTTTTTTTCTTCTTTTTAATAACATCGAAACTTGATACAAATTATTTTTCCCCAATTAAGGCAAGTAACATTTTTCTGCAGATTATAATGTTTTCTGAAAATTGATGGATAAAAATTCGAAAAATTCATAAAGAGTTTGAATTGAATCATTTGATAATTTCACCCTTTATTACCATCGGAAACTCAAAAGTTCATAGCTTTCCAATTGGCTTGACGGATACAATTGTAGACTTCACAATATTTAAATATTTTGTAATTTCTATATCACTATACCTCGACGCTTACCGACATTTTGGTTCACATTATCATATCTCTCCCTCATCTAGCAATGACACGTATCGAGTTTTCCTACAATACAACAGGGTGAGGGTGATTTTATCAAATTAATCTGCTTTCCAAAATTATCTGACTGTTGTTGGAATCGTTCAGCAATATTAATCTACAGCTTAGCCACTTTCGTTATAAAAATAAAACCATTCAATAATGTCTTTTTTTTTCAGGAAGCCACATGGGCTACGTCCCAACTCATCGAAATCCCAACTCGTCGACTGGTAAGATTCAGTGAAATCCCGATTGAGTGAAATCCCGATTCGTCTACTGTCTCAATTCATCGAAATCCCGATTCGTCGAAATCCCGACTCAGTGAAATCCCGATTCATCGAAATCCCGATTCATCTACTTCTGACCATTTACGTAGGTGTTCAATTCGTCGACTGGCAAGATTCATCGAAATCCCGACTCGATGAAATCCCGACTCGGTGAAATCCCAATTCGTCTACTTTTTGCAATTCACACAGATGTCCAATTCGTCTAATGGTAAGATTCATCGACTGGTAAGATTCAGTGAAATCCCGACTCGGTGACTTCCCGATTCATCGACTTTTAGCCATATACGTAGGTGTTCAATTCGTCTACTGGTAAGATTCATCGACTGGTAATATTCGTCGAAATCCCGACTCGGTGAAATCCCGATTCATCGAAATCCCGATTCGTCTACTTTCAGTCATTAACGTAGCTGACCGATTCGTCGAGTGGTAATACTCGTCGAAATCCCGACTCGATGAAATCCCGATTCATTGAAATCCCGATTCATCGACTTTTAGCCAAATACGTAGGTGTTCAATTCGTCTACTGGTAAGATTCATCGATTGGTAATATTCGTCGAAATCCCGACTCGGTGAATTCCCAATTCGTCGACTCAATCTAACATAGGCGTTCACGCCTCCTTACAAGAATCTGACCAATGAAGAGCGTTTGCTCATCTGTCAGCCCTTACCCCACCCCACCTTCTACTTCACTCCTAGTTGAAATGAGAGGTACGATCCTCTTCGAGGGATGAGGGCTAAAGGGATGCATTACCTGAATCTAGAGAACAATAGAAGTTCGATAATCATTGTAGAAATAAATTAGAATCGTCATCAAGGGATTCAGATCATTATATTCCAAAGATACTCTTTGAAAATGAAAATCTGAGCAATTTACTTTTTTATTGTGAGAAATTCACTCATTTGCGGCCGAGATACGGCGTTATGTTTGTGGGAGTTATTCTCATTCATCTGCTCGGAGATCTTACCTGTTCAACCCAATATAATTGATATTAACTCTTGACTAACGTCACTAAGAATCCAGCTGCGATGGAAAAAAAGTTTGAATAATCATACTTATGTGATGGTGTAGGCCTACTTGATGACTATAAATTGACTGTGCAATTCATATTTCTTCTTTTATTCTCAATTTTCAACCAATCTACGAATTTAATCTTTGTTATCAAAAAACGATGGAGAAATGGGCATTTTTCTCGTAGCTGTTTTCGTTTTCCATCTTATATAGAGTCCGTTATGACTGGTGAAAACTGAAACATAGGCAATGATTGGATGTACTAATTCAATAACAAGAAACTAGAAGTAATCATCAGTAACTTAATTGATTGAACTATCAATCAGCCAAAAAATCGGTTATTACACTTGGTTACGCATGTTATTTTCTCACCATGCATAATTATTGAATGTTTCAAACCAATTATCAGTTGGTACAACCGGCTCATGTGTGATCTGAGAAAACATTTTTAATATTAGATAAGGACGTAGATAAATATGATGTAGAAACATTGTATTCGATCATTTCTCATCCCTCATTACACCGCTGAAAGAAGAGTGCATCTATATTCTATATTTCACTACTTCTCATTGTTTCTCGTCTCATCGCTCAATCATGATCGCACGAGCGTAGTGAGTACTCCAATTGACACTTTTAATGCACTGACTGCTTTAATGCTCTATTTCTGTTGCTGCTCCAGAAATGTCACTGGTCAGATTAGCAAAATATTCCTCAGTAATAAGTGACTTTGTTTTGACTTGAGCCTGAATGGTGTTTGTTTCGAAGTGTTTGAGAATAATTGTTTCACGTTTGGAAGCCTGAATGCGTCCAGGCTTCCAAACGTGAAACAATCATTCTCAAACACTTTGAATTTTTCAGTCCCGTTACTAGTCAGAAAGTTTTTTCTCAATTCTCACTACAATTATTGTGAAATGATGTAAAATTATTCATTCATCAATTCACACCAGCAACAAAATATTTAAAGTGAAACAACAATAGATAATGACGATCACTAGTATGTGCTCACATGGTGAGAAGAGTGCATTCAACTGATTTTTTTTTTCAATTATCCTACCTATGTAGACCATGATTTCAGCTGTGGTCAGTATTCTATGTCTTGTGGTGAGCGTTTCAAAACTGTTTTACAGATTTCAGGATCTGGTTTCGGCGTGATTGATTAATTCAGCAATGTGGAAATATTATTCCAGTATGTACTATATATGCCCCCGTACCGGCACAGTAGCTAAGTGGTTAGCTCACTTGCTTCATGTGACCCGGGAGGTGAAGGGACATATCGGACCCGGTTCGATCCCCGCCACCGTCCATCTTTACAGGGGTTTATCGTGGCTTTCCTCTGTAGTCTAGACTAATGCCGGGATGGTTCCCACAATATAGGCCACGACCGCTTCCTTCCCACTATCCTTCCCACTACCCATAAAAACCTTCATCTCATCATCCCATCATCTCATTAATCATTCATCCGACGCCAATAAATTTTAGTAATCATTACAGTGCGTCGTTAAAAACCCAATATGTATATGCCACCGTTTTTTGATACTAGGCAAACGCAGACATGCATTGCAAGATGAGCGAAATATCTATCACAAAGTGTGATCGAAAACTTTTTATATAGAACACATGGATATATAGAACCAAGATTAAACCTGGAATATAAATTCAATTCAAATTAGTAAATAATCGACCATTTTGATCCCGTTTCGTTCTCTCTTCGTTTTTATTTATTTTGATATTATCGGTAGAAAATCTTATCGAATGGTATGCAGTGGATGACCTTTGATGAGCTAGTATGCGAAGAAATGAAAATATAAGTACGGGCCTATAATAAGCTCGGCTCTCGTATACAATACTCGCCAACAGGCTTCGTGTTTTCTTCTGTATTTATTCATTTATATTGGGTTTTAACGACGCACTGTACTGCTAATTACCACGATCTATATATCGGTGAATGATATATGAGATGATGGGATGGTGAGATAAAAGGTTTTTCTATCAGGGTGATTTTTTGAAATTCATATAGTAGTAGTTTTGGAGAAGTCATTCGAGTTTATGAAAACATACGAACGAAGAACGATGAAAGACGTGTGTCGTAATTGCATCTTATATCAATCTTTTGTTCGATTGATTTATATTGGGTCTAGCGACGCATAGCTATAACAACTGAGATAAGGCCTACTAGCGTCAAATCATTGATTGATGAGACGAAAATTTCTTGGATAATGGAAGGATAGTGGGAAGGAAGCGGTCGATGCCTATAATGTGGGAATCACACTGGCATTGATATTCATATCGATATTTTTCATTTATCCATGGGAATTGAAAGACATACGACTATATGGCAACTCATTGATTTATATATATATGTATATATATATATATATATATATATATATATATATATATATATATATATATATATATATATATATATATATATACATATATATGTATATGTATATATATATATATATATATATATATATATATATATATATATATATATATACATATATATATATATATATATATATATATATATATATATATATATATATATATATATATATATATATATATATATATATATATATATATATAATATAAATAACTACAAACTTTCAAATCCTCTCAGAGATAAAATAGATTGAATACAGAACCATACAAACAACATTAAAATTTGTCTAATGAATAAGAGATGAATGACATATAGAAATCAGGATAGAAGTTAATGTGGAACGATTATTGTTGAGATGTGCAGCTGGCCTAGACGACGGAGAAAAACCACGAAAAAAACTGTGAAGATGGTCGGTGGCGGTGATCGAACCGAGACCCGATATATCCTCTCATTTTCTAACATTTCATCACATACAACACTTCATACAATGGTTACATAAGTATTTCAGTTCTCCGTGAGATTATCTCGTAGGGAAGCAAATATGAATCAAATAATAATACTGTAGAGTAGACCCTATTCGTCGTGTCTTCTAGGAAATGAAGTGATCAAATCACATATTGCATCCAAAGACATACATTTTTCACTCTATCATTATTGTCGATCATGAAAATACATTTTGATTGATATCAGGAATTGATATCATCTTAGTCACACATTGAATATTTTGATCACTTCCTGCAGGTCACATGGAGCGACAGCGTTAGCAACTGAGCTACATGCATCGGTTAATCCTCTACACCGTAATTTTCAAGGGGATGCATGCACGGGTTTCATACAATGGGAAAATTGTTCTTCACTATTTTTTCCATGTTCACGAATCAGCGACATTGAACGGAATGTACTTGACTTATATGAGAATTAAGATAATTTCATGCTCTATAATTGATATCACTTTTCTTTCATTCCGTCAGTTTCAAGATGAGACGATAATGAAATAGCTCGATTATCTGTGGTGATATTTCACAAACTTTTCACTTTATAGCATTTTTTTTCTCAGGTGTGTAGCATTCTACTAGCTACCCAGGGGTTGTTTCAGCTTCAAGTATTCACACACAACCAATAGTTCATTTGTAAGAAATTATGAATTGAGAATTATTTTGAATTGAGCCCTGTAAATGCAGTATCTTTTTCATTAAACTGTAGTGAACTTGTGCGCTATTCGCCTACAGTGATTGAGGAATGTGTGAGGGGTAAGTAAGGGTCTCTGAGAAAAGAGAGGTAAAAAGAGGGGTGGGAGATATTCTCTGTGATACCAGATGTCATC
This sequence comes from Brachyptera risi, assembly GCA_964007535.1. NCBI lineage: Eukaryota > Metazoa > Arthropoda > Insecta > Plecoptera > Taeniopterygidae > Brachyptera > Brachyptera risi. The sequence goes on from OZ023328.1 coordinate 38,398,202, forward strand.
GTACTCTTTGTTCGCGAGAGCGGTGCTAAACAAGTGAATGTGAATCCAACCCTTTATGAGTAGGTAAGCCAGAGTAGAGCTACATATTACAGAGTTGACTACAATATGATTATTAGAATATGATTAATAATCATATAAAATTAATGACAATAACTAGATAATGCAATGATGATTTGATTTTATCTTCTTGACCAATATAGATTGAACCAATGTTAACAATGTATTCATTGAGTACGGTATACGTATTGGTTGTTGATCCATATGTGCTAGAACAACACTTTACACGTAATGAACAGCGAACTGGAAAACAGGTTATACTTGGCTAACAGCAATAATATCATAGGCTCAGTATTGTCACTATAACATTTATTTTGTCATTGAACGTCGTACATTTCTTTCACAGTCATCAGGTATGATATATATATATATATCATACTTTGGACTATCGAGAACTGTAGGCCCGTTTGCCCGCCCGCATATACACAACTATTTACTGTCACTATAGACGCTTTCTCAAGACACGTCAATCATCTTGCACTCTGGACCTATTGTGAAGCAAGAAAAGGGATTAAACCTTCGCTTCCTTAAATCAATCTTTAGGAACTCACCAATGGATGATTTTTCTCATAGTACAATTAGGCATGTTGTTCTGATTATATAATCACACACCACTGAATGGTATTCAAATCCCGTCCTTAATTTTCGAATAATGGTCAATGCATAGCCGAAATGAAACAACAGATGTAATATAAAACATTTATTTCATCAACATAACTTCCTACCAGTCCTGCCCAAGATCTGAAACTCTCGGAATTATCACGTGATAAAGTTCTCTATCGTAATTGATAGCATATCCTACTTGAATACGTTTTTAATAGACATAATTTGTTGCAATATCAATTCCTTTCTCATTTCTCCAATGTGCAACTATTTTTGAGAAGATGGATCATTATTGATCGATTTATTTATTATTTATTATAGTCCGCGGCTCCACAGAGGTCAATCGACGAAGAAATCGAAGGTATAATTTTTTACCATAGACGTACTAGAATTGTGACGAACCTAATTGCAGTTTGCCCGTATGCCATTATCTGACGTGATACTGCGTAGTTTTGAGGCACAATGACATGACCACTGCTGACAATAACTGTTTCCAAAATTCAAATCCTCAATCAAAATAACCGAGGAGAGAAAAATTGAAAAAATCTTTCTTCAGGGAAAATCCAACTTCTTACGGAATCCACAAAGAAATCATTATAAAGTTGTTCAAATATCAAACATTTCACGCACTCTAAGAATGTTCATCTCACATTTTTCTACCGCTGTATGCGCTCAAGCAATAATGATATGTGTGTCGATGATTATGAACTAAGGAAACGCGTTATGTGTTTCCGCTTTGGTGTATGAGCTTGAACATATCAACATATCTTTGGTTGGTTATAAATATCCACCTCGATACCCAAACAATTATGTCACTGCCCTCCTGGTTAATTCATTACTCATTCTAATTGATTAAGGCCCGGTATTACCACGGCCAGTTAGTATTTATTTGACAGTTGGTGAAAACAAATAGCATGGGTAACCATGGTGATAACAAGTTTGAACTGTCAGATAAAGGCTAACTGGACTTGATAATACCGGGCCTTATACAGTACAAAAGAAGGCATTGTTTCAATCGTTTTGAATTAATCAGGAAAACATGTTGCTTGGATTTGCTTGGTATCAACTTTTGAGTGATTTGAAAACTTCACATGATATTTTTCGTTACATCAAAACGGCTGATCCGCGGAATAATGTGTATCATTGATATATTGAAATTTCTTGAAAATGTAAATTCTTTCGGAGGAAATATTTTTCACGAATTTTCTCCTGTGGGTTACTCTCATGGGATTATCTAAAAACTCTGAAATGAGTTTTCTCAGAAGTGCTGCAACCGATTGCGCCTCAAAACTGAACAGTATTGAATTATATGAGGACACTAATTGTGTATGTCAAGTTTTAACTGAATTTGCATGAAAAAATGTAGCATGTTGGCCTACTTTTTTTCGAGCATAGTGAAATTGAGTCTTCGCTTCGCTCATCCAGAAATATACTTTTCATAATCCTTGAGACACATGTTATAGCTTGAGCGCAAACTGCGGTAGCCAAAAATGCGAGATGAACATTCTCAGTGAGCAATATCGAGTGTGTGAAATGTTTGATATTTCAACAAAATTCAGTTCCAAGTATTTCACCCTTTCCTCATTTGTTCTATTATTTCTATTATAAAAATATTCGATCATCGAAATCCCGTTTCATTCTTTCCTCTTTTTTCTTCATAGTTCAATGTTCAATTAAAAATATAATAATACCATATTTTCAATTATAATGTTCCTGCCGTGGATGACCTTTGATGGGTTGAATTATTGAAAGATATGAAAATATCAGTATTGGCCTATAATATATTCTGCTCTCCGGCTATTGAGTCAAATATACCACTGCCAAATGTATCAAACACAAAATGTTTCGATGATAAAAAGTGCCGTGCCCAAGATATAAGATCATAGTCAAGTTTGTTTTACTTCAAACCTAATTTCGACATTCACATTATATTCACGCAACTCAGTTACATGTACCCTTTCTAGTTCTAGCTAGTTTTCAAATTTGAATTCTGTGAACTTTTTCATCCGCTTTGGTTGGATATCTTAGAAGCCACGTGACCGTGATAGCCAATGAGTGCGAACAGACTTCCTCTTGCTTGTAGGAATTCATAATAACTTGGTAGATCAAAGAAGTTTTGACAACATATGAACGAGAGACGTTTGTCGTGATTGCATTTGATATTATTATTATTTTATTTATATTGGGCTTAAAGACGCATTGTTATGATAACTGAGATCTATTGGCGTCGAATGAATTATCAATGAGATTACGGTTTCTTGGATATGGAAAGGATAGTAAGAAGGAAATGGACTGGTCGTTGCTCATATTATAGGAACCATACTGACATCAGCCTATTTAGACTAAATAGGGAAATCACAAAAAATCTATAAAAATGGACGGTGGCGGAGGTCGAACCGATGTCCGATATATGCCTCAATATACCCCTCAATACATCTTGAGCAAAGATGATGATGATTTTAATTTTTTGCTTAACGACCTCACCAACAGCCAGGTTATACGGGGGTACGAATGACCGGGTGATAGTGAAACCATGAAGTGATGATAGGTGGAAGGATTTTTTTTACAAAAACTCATGTCTTGTGCGGGACTCGAGCTCAAGTCCAGGTTTTTAGTTCACGTACAGTTTTTGGTGGCGATATCACAGTTTTTTGTTTCAATAATATTAGGAATCAATCTATGAATGAAACAGTTTTTTGTTTCAATAATATTATGAATCAATCTATGAATGAATCTGAGTATGAAGAAAAATATTCGAAATACCCCTCAATATAACCCACAATACATCTTGAGCAAAGATGATGATGATATAATTGTTTGCTCAACGACCCCACCATCAGCTAGGTTATACGGGAGTACGAATGAACGGATGATAATAATGATCTGTAGGATGATGAAAATAATCACCTATAGGCCTACATTCTAAATAATTAAGAGGAAGAAAATAAAATTACTAAATAATTTAAAAATAACCAAGCTTCAAGCTCGACTTTTTCAAATGAGAAAGCTTGTGGCGTGGGTCGTATAGCAAGCTTAAATTGCTACAATAATTATGGAAATATGTTCAAGGCATGCAACTGCTCATACAGCTGTTATTTTCTATTATTGCATTGAAACACACTTGAAAAGCATGAAAACGTTTTTGGAGAAATGGGGGAAAAGATTCAAAGCTCAAAAACTTCATCAATTAGGGTTTATGAGCCAATTGAACCATTGGATGAATGCATCAACATTCCAAAGATTGGAGAGAAAAAGAAATAATTGTTTTTCTCAGAAGTGTTCAACGACAGAGCTCCAGATCTATACAGAATAAAGTTAGATGGTGACGTATGTGCACACCAAGTTTCACTGAAATCTGTGATCTCATCTGACCTGTGGAGCGTGGACAAAAAATATCGTTAGTTCAAGGAGGCTTACGGTAAAATTGTTTTTTTCTTTGATGAAACTCAATGAGAAATTTATGTTTCTCTCATTGAATTTGATAGTGACCAAACACAATAATTGTCCTCAATCAACTATTATCATCCATTCTCGCTATGCTGTGGTAGGCTTCAGTTGAAAAAGATGTGAATGGTGACTAATTTGCAACAAATAATTGGTCTCTTGAAATCATATCAAACCAAAATATATGGCAAATCAAGTTATTTGATTTGTGTGCTGAGACTATCATGTTGTCATCATATTGAGGGTTGTAATTGAAGGTACTGTCTCGGTCAGGAAAGACATATATACATATTATATATATATATATATATATATATATATATATATATATATATATATATAAATATATATATATATATATCAATGACATAAATTGAACTTCCGACTTCTGTAGTTGTTCTATTTCGATCATTTATATATATATATATATATATATATATATATATATATATATATATATATATATATATATGTATATATATATATATATATATATATATATATATATATATATATATATATATATATATATATATCGATGACATAAATTGAACTTCCGACTTCTGTAGTTCTATTTCGATCAATTATATATATATATATATATATATATATATATATATATATATATATATATATATATATATATATATATATATATATATATATATATATATATATATTGGGTTTTAACGACGCACTCTACTGATGGCTACGATGTATTGGCGTCGGTGGATGAAGAATGAAATGATGGGATGATGAGATGAAAGGTTATTTTATTAGGTGTGTTGGATGGTGGAAAGGAGTCGGTCATGGCCCGTTGTTGAGGAACCATCCCAGTATCAATCTGAAAGACAGAGTAAAACCACGAAAAACCCCTGTCAGGATGGTCGACCATGGCGGGAATCGAATCCTGGTCTCCCGAATTGCGGTTCAGTGTGTTACCACTCGGCCATGCGTCTCGGTCATTTCGATCACACTTTGACTAGATTAAAAATTCAAAAAAGTTTTGCAATGCTATTTCGTATTCTGTAAATATGTAATCAGAACAAAATGCTCACTTCAATTAAACAGAGGAATTGATTGTGAGTCAGAATGTAAATATTTTTCAACAAAAGAAAAGGTGAACGACCCTACAGATCCACGGGCTCAATATGATTGACGTGTCCGGGGTAAGGATAGATGGACAGAGTGAGAGCTTCAACCACAGACCGACTGAGAAGGGATGTTAAGCTTTCCCCCTCCCCCTTACATCAGTTGAAACCATTCCACCCAAGGTAGGCCTACGTTGCGTTCCACCCATGTAGGATGGTCAAGTAAGAGACCCTCCCCGTGTTCAATTCATCGACTGGCAAGACTCGTCTACTGGTAAGATTCGTCGAAATCCCGACTCGATGAAATCCCGACTCAGTGAAATCCCGATTCGTCTACTTTTTGCCATTCACATAGGTGTTCAATTCGTCTACTGGTAAGATTCATCGACTGGTAAGATTCAGTGAAATCCCGACTCGGTGACTTCCCGATTCATCGACTTTTAGCCATATACGTAGGTGTTCAATTCGTCTACTGGTAAGATTCATCGACTGGTAATATTCGTCGAAATCCCGACTCGGTGAAATCCCGATTCATCGAAATCCCGATTCGTCTACTTTCAGTCATTTACGTAGCTGACCGATTCGTCGAGTGGTAATACTCGTCAAAATCCCGACTCGATGAAATCCCGATTCATTGAAATCCCGATTCATCGACTTTTAGCCAAATACGTAGGTGTTCAATTCGTCTACTGGTAAGATTCATCGACTGGTAATATTCGTCGAAATCCCGACTCAGTGAAATCCCGATTCATCGACTTTTAGCCATTTAAGTAGGTGTTCAATTCGTCGACTGGTAAGATTCATCGACTGGTAAGATTCATCGAGATCCCGACTCAGTGAAATCCCGATTCGTCGAAATCCCAACTCGTCTACTTATTTTACCGCATTTTAAGCAAGTCGACGAATCGGGATTTCACTGAATTGGGACGATACCAGCCACATGAAGATAATGGTTTCCAGTCGCTCAGTTGAAAGTTGAACATTGAATACACAAACCTACGCAATGCAATCCAATCAGCTCTAATGGAAGCATTGGAATAATCGAATGAAAGAAATAGAAGAAGCATCGTAAACAGATTCGGCTAGAAATACTTGTTTGTCATATATATATGAATTTTCATTAAATTAAGAACATGGCCTAATATATTTACAAAATATACTTATATGGAGGTTGCCAGAGACACATATGTCAAGAAGAAAAAACATACAATAATCAATGATGATGAATTGGGTAAAAAATATTCCAATAATAATAATTCAAACATAAATGATGATTAGTGAAAAAATGATGCAAGGAAATAATGAGAAAGTAATAGAATGAACAGCAATATAAAAATTATATGAAAATGAAATAAAAATGATAGATAATGATGCTATGAATGTGTGGCTTTAAAATAACATTAGACTTTTTCAAATCTAGAATCCCTATCAAGTTTATAAAATCGCTCTTTAGACTGAACTTTCTACAAACTTCTACAAAAATAAACTAGTAATAGTGCCCTTAGTGCCTATTACTGCGATTGTATGCAAAATAGAAACGAAAAAGAAGAGATTCAAGTGAAACTACAATTTCCATTTTATCTGAGTGGGTAATCATACATTTTCCTGGCAAATATAAAATAGTCAATTATTATGTATTACATCATAAGATAAACAGGGAAATGATTTTCATGTTCCACAGCGAATATTTGCCAAACGGTGACAAGTAAAATTCAGTCCACTATTCATATCCTTGCGTGCAATTGGTTGTGCCGGTTTCATTATAATAGTTCATTACACACTAAAACCAAATCAGAGACTTCTAGAGTTAAATACCCAATTATTGTTCTGCTATTAAATGCATACGTGACACATTCATCCAACAAAAACGAACTGATAGAATACATTCCTGGCGGATATTGTTGAGTATATTTTTTTTGTCCCGTGTGCAATTGTTCATATACGTCACAACATTATCACCGAGATGAAAAGGGAAAAAGGACGGAATAACGTCACTACGTTATATGTCCATAAAAACATGCATAACACATATACAAATTATCACGAGGGTTTTACCTAGAATATCATAATACATATTATACACATTTTATATTCAAACAAATATAAATTCTACATGCTTGCCAATTGCAGTTGCCACAAGCACACCTAATAATATATGAATAAGTATAATTGTTATTTGAAATAGAAAGAATTGGAATCAGAATGAGATTATGAAATTATGTTCCGATATGTAAGCTCCAGCATTGAATATTGAACGGAATGAACGACAATTATGTTATGTAAATGAAAAGAAAGATGGACAAAAGCATATCTGTTATATGATTGAAATAGAGTTATGTAGATAGAGGGAAGGGGAAGGTAGAAGTTAACTGAGGTTTATAATATGCACGCATTGTTTGATCATAGAGGCGTTCCCGAAGATTAACACTAGATTCTTTGAAAGTTAATAAGAGATACAATAGATGTACATTCATTATCAAATTAACATCATTTATAAAAGTAGATAATGTTGGAATTGATACGAGGGGATCCAATCAGCAAAAACACCACGCATATGAAGTTTTTATTATCATATTTGTCTACGTAATGATCCTCTGAAAGGGTAAAGGGTGAAACATGCTCATAATGTGTTAATAAGAATGAATCGCGCTAAATAAGCTCTCGGGCGATCAGAATACGTGCGCAGGATTTAGTAGACATGCGGCCCATTGTGAAAATGCGTTTTTTTTTTATGGAACTTTTTATATTCGTGTATTTAGTAGGGTGAAAAAAGATCTAAATCACGTCTTTTTCCTTGATGTGTTGTTATTGTCCTATATGCATCTTATTTAGTCCCGCAGGAGAATTTAATATATTTCATGTTTTTAGAGGTGATTTCATGGGTCCTCAGAATCACGTGATTGCAGTGGTATAGTGGTTCTGTAATAACTGTCATGATTCAGGATGGAATATTCAGTGTACTTTTCCTTGTTATCAGTAATTATTATATTTAGGTTTATTTGGATCTATTCTGTTTACACTTCTGTCGATATGCCTGACAACCCCAATATTCATCAACATTTATGAAGTATCATGTTTTGAAGTAAATTTTTTTTCTATAAAAATCCGAGATTTTTTTTTTTTAAAGAAAGAAGTGATTGGTTATATTCATGAATTCAAACGAGACAAATATTTTGTTGAAAAAATATATAATGTATAATATATAGGAACCTTGAGAAATATAAATTAATTTAATAGGCCTACACATAATCATATAATTACTGTCAATTAGTAATTTATGATTCGTATTTTCCAATAATGTCCTACACTTTTACCGTCATATCTATAACTCGTTATAAGTTGGTCATAGCTGGAATTTTTGTATTAAATTGTATTTTTTTTATTGATGATTGAACTGGATCTCAAAAGTGGATCCCACAATTATGAACCGCAGGCAATAAAGATGTTTCTCTCTAATATATATGTATACATATGGCCACCATATTTATAGTTATATTCACCACAAACTCATCCCATACTGTTGAATGGAAGTTTTTATTTTGATACTCGTAAACTTAATCACTCCTGTTCGTACTTAAAAATGAACGCATTCAATTTTCAAATTTATTCCATTTCCTTTCCATGTTGTATGTTTTAATTTTATTTATTCATTACGACTACCCGGCACCTCTACCAAATATAGTCAAGTTGTTGAATAGAATCTCAAGTGTATACGTGCACGTTTTATATGAAATATTGATAACCGAGTTAATAATTTCTTCCTGCTCCGTTCGTGTAGACAACCTTAATATTATCTCGAATCTAATAAAACCTTGTTATAGGACGAGAAAGGAAAAATGTCATATTATAGGAGCCCGTGGAAGAATGTCTTGGAAATCTGTTTGGCACTCACTGTGTATTTGTCCTGGGATTTAGTTGTTATGATTGGTTTATGATAGGTTTTAGATTTAATATTCCAGCAGAGTTGTTATTAATAGGGAATGGGAGGGGTTTTAAGGGGGGGGGGGGGCACAGTCTTACATGTTAGTGGTTAAGTAGGAAGTTTTGTAACCCATGAGGGCTGCAAGTCTTTTTCAAGCGAAGAGATTTTTAATGAATCTGAAATTATGTTATGTATGTACGGAAAAGTTCATGTTACCCAATCTACCCCAATCCAGTCCATTGTAATTAAAAAATCAATTTTTTTGATCCCACGGGGTATCAATGGACACATTTTAGTTCCATTATAGGAATCTCTTTGTTGGAACAAAACTCAAATGCAAGTTTTGTTGCTGTGATGTAGAGCAACCTGAATCAACTCAAATAAAACTAAACCAACTGAACTATCGACCTAACTTACCTGACCTGAAATAATTTCAACTTATCTAAAATTAACTTAATTACAGTGAAACTAAGTTATACCGATGCTGTACAGTATAATAGGTATGTTTGTAAATAGTTACTTCGATCCAAGTTTTCCAAACTCCACCTGCCAACCAACAAGGTCACCTGAAATTGGGTAGTTTGACCGTCACTTTAATTCGATCTCTGTTGATTGTTGGTGAGAATAGAGAGAACTTGAGGGGGGGAGGGGGGGATGAGGCTGAAGAGCGTATACAGGAATAAAGTTACATGGGCTTCGGGGTACTTTTCAATGGATTGTTTCAAAATGTGCTTAGGGTTCAGGTAAGGATGGACACCTAAACTCATGTCACAAAACCGAGTGGACTTTATTCCGGTATATGTTCCTCACCACTTTATATGTTCTTCAGGCACCCTGATAACTTGTGAAAACGTCAATTCAATCGAGCGATTCGGTTGACCATGTTATTTGATGATTGTGATCAATTGAGTAGTCAGTGTGTATTTGACTTGAGACGGTCAATGTGAACTTGCATTCAACTCATCCAAGAGGCTAGAATTACAATTGGTTGAAATATCATCCTACAAGTATACTCTTGGTTATCCACGCAATTTATACTTGAGTAACTATGGTAATTAACGAGTTAATGGACGCAATAACTAGACAAGACTTGAAACTTCTGTTGTAAATCTATAGCCCTACGAGGTAACAAACTAACTGAAGCAAAATCATAGCGGGTAAAATGTCATTTATAGAATAACAAATCTATCTTTTCCAACCACAATTAAAGGTTGGTGAATATAAATTTTGAATTGAAATTATAAAAGAAATGATACATATTGAACAATGTTACGAATTAATTCACTGAACATTTCCGATAAAAGAGTCGATAACCTATAAAAATACATCCATTTTCATTCATTTTCCTCCTATCAAATACTATCGATTATTTTTTGTGATACCTAGAACTCATAACCACAAATATTTCAAATTCGATTTGTAACAAGTCCGTAACAAATCTGTGACTTCTCTTGAGTACGTGTAACCATATATAATATAATAGAGACGAAAAAGTTTGTTTTCTAAAAGTTACGAGACATGGTGAGTTGGATACAACTTTATTAGATCTCAAATTAACAAATAAACTAACTTTTTCTGTAGTCTACTTCCATTCAATTACCGTAAGGTCGAAAATGTCAGTATATATAGTTAACCCAAGTGAACTTCACGACAAACTAATTTTGTCGATGAATGACGCCAATAGATCTTAGTAATCATTACGGTGCGTCCTTAAAACTCAATATAAAAAACAAAAAATAAAGATTCATTTTATTATATATACATATATATATATATATATATATATATATATATATATATATATATATATATATATATATATATATATATATATATATATATATATATGAACTATTTTGAAATCCATCTAGTGCAACTACATAGAATACATACAAAAGACTGAGATGATAATTAATTGAATCTTTTTTTGTTAACTGAATATATCCAAGTCCAGTTCAGAATCTAGACTATTCGTTGATACAGATCTCCTTCAAGAAACATTTTTTTTTTTAATAACATCGAAACTTGATACAAAATCATTGTTCCCCAATTAAGGCTATGGATGAAAGATAGGATCGTTTGGACGGGGCACCACAAGGGCGATCTTACCACCCCATTTTGATAATTTAAAACTGATGATCTTCAACACCAGGACTGCGCTGTCTGTGACCCTAATTTTTTGAAACATAATGGAATATTTGTTTATATATATATATATATATATATATATATATATATATATATATATATATTTATATATATATATATATATATATATATATCACAACCTCCAACGAAACGACAAAGATTGCATCGATAAGCTAAAATACATCCTGCTTTATTCAACAATTAAATGTCACAATTCCTTTATCATGTAAATTATACGCCTTCTGTGATGTGATATTGTAGCCAAGAGGCCATGAACTCCACCGATCTCGTGCGTCGTGGCAACGATTGACCGTCTCCCGTATATCAATTAGCACTAACGCTAGGGTGAGTCGTGTTGTACTGAGTCCAAGGGACCGACATTAGAATTAATATGCAACATGCGAGAGAGCTAGTACAGGTCTACGCGTATATGTTTATTACGCATAGCTCAGTAGGCCCTACAATGCTGATATGGACACGTGGAAAAGCATACGTATAAATTAATTAGAGTCATATTAATTATGTCTTGAAGTCACAAATGAGCACATCTAACAAATAATTGTGAAAAACTTCCGTAAAACCATGAATCCGCAGCAATTTTCAGGACTGACTCTCTTTGAAGATGATGTTAGATTTGCGGTGGTACATGTTTTTCATAGAAATTGTGGTTGGATGAGCGAAGCGAAGACTCAATTACAACGTACCCTACTCGGAAAAATCGAACATTTTTTCCTCTGTTAGCGCTCTACAGGTCAAATTGAAGAACAAATGTAATTAAAACTTGACATAAACAAGTGTCCTGATTTAATACAATACTGTATAGTTTTGAGGCTCAATCGGTCGCACCACTTGTGAGAAAACCTATCTCAAAGTTTGTATAAACCCCATAAGAATAACCCAGAGAAGAAAAATCTGAAAAAATATTTCCTTCGAACGAATTCAAATTTTGACAGAATTTTAAAATAATAATCAGTCATATAAAAGTTTTTCTAAATTTTCACTTAAATCGAATTTGGCGTTTCGATGAATTTTTTTTTCAAGAAAGAGCTATACCGGTATCAGGAATCTAAGCAACAAAAGTGTCATCAATTAATTTCAAACGATTAAAATGAGTAATGACATAAACATTAACTTTTAATAGTAATGCCCACACAAGATTTAGTTCTTATACGCAGACGTCTTCTTTTTTGATTTTTTAATTTTGCAATGTTAACCTGCATATATTTGGTTCACTTTATCACTGTTTGTATTGTTTTCCTGTTCTCTTGTTCTGGGAATAGGCTTTTGTCACGTAACAAATGAAAAACAATCGTTACCATAGCAATACAGCAAACTGGTGGACTTCCAAACATTTTGATTGGTTACTTCCAACTGCTGGACATTGTTGTCTGTCTCTTGCAACAATGGGTGACGTCACTTGACAGAAGCCTATAGGGTATTCTCAACTGACGTCACCTATTGCTGAAAGAGAGAGACAACAATGTGCACCAGTTGGAATTGACCAATCAGAATATTTGGTAGTCCACCAGTTCGCTGTATTGCTATAGTAACGATTGTTTGTCGTTTGTTACGTGCGAACACCCTATAAGATAAATAATACAAAGATTCATGAATTGAATTTAAATTGGATTGAATAAAACAGGAAGGCAGTGATTGTTTTGAACTCAAGGTGCATATATAGTTTTTCATTACATTTCATATAAATATGGTTTTATCGCTCATCTAACAACTCATATGTTGCCTTATCTTAGTTTGAATACAATCTATGCATTGTAAACCACTGATTTCACTATAGGCTATGCGTAAAGTGCGTATCGCATACTTTTTTTAAATTTTAGTGCGTGTTATATTAGTATATTTCTTCAGAATGCATTTCAATGTAGTTTGATCGATCACTTAATGTGACTGCAAATGTACTTCGGTATTTTTGACGTAAAATCGTCCACGCTATACAGATGTTACTGTGATATTTGAACTTGTTATTTGTTGGTGAATGATTTTATTTTTACAAGTATTTTCTGTTTAGAACACATGGCAAGGACTGTTCGCAGTCAGATCTGGGTATATTTTAATTGTAGCCCAAATTCTTGTTGTGCGCAACTCAAGTTATAATCTAAATCAGTTCAATCAATCAATCAACCTCACCAACTGTGCCTAAATTAACTAAACATAATCTAAAACTAACCTAATTCAAATCATATCAATCTATAACCAACCTTCACTGCACAAATTTAATATAATTTGCAATTATAACCTATCTAACCTACAAAATAACCACATTTATAACTTATTCAGTTATGATATGCAGAACTGTACGTTTGTGGGGGTATGAAGAGCATTTAGAAGAAACGTTAGCTTATACTATAAGGTGAGTTTATAATTATATGATTGTGGTGATTGATGATTATATAATTGTGATTGTAGTGATTTGTGGTGATTGTAAACCTCATAAGAACAATCCAACGGGAGCAATTTCTCAAAAATATTCTTCCAGAACCTCAAACTTTTTACTGAATTTGAAGAAGACAACAATAAACGATATTACAACCTTTAATGTCTATATCCGTCTAGACATTATGAAAAAAAATGTGCGTTCCTTGATTCAATTCCCGTTTCACTGATCAATGGACAAAGGACCATTATCGTTCTCCTGCCATCATGACGTCACAAAACAACATTCAATTAAGTGAGGGGGCTGTTTATTAGTGAGAAATTTAGAGGCTCCAATCAGATTATCTAAATTTGCATGATAAGTCCATATAAGTAGCCGATTAATAAACCTCACCTGTCACCTATAATATATAGGCTCTCCACCTGTCACAATTGGTTCATCAATGAAAAATGTTTAAACAGGGCGGTGACAGTGAGTGGCAAAATCCAATAGTTTCAAAATTAAGGTGTGTATATAGTTCAAGTATACATTTCATACGAATATCTCGATCTCACAACGTTGCTGCATTTACCGAGTAATTTGTAATATAACGTTGGAAGAATTCAAAAGTATATTTAAAGGAAGAAATTCAAAATACAAGGAAGAAAAACAAATACAGATGAGATATTCTTATGGCTCGTGAGTCAATATTATTTATTTACGTGTCGTAAAAGCTGAAGAAAAGAAAACGTACACATGCGGTTACATAAAATGTTGTTCTCCGAAATTTGACTCTAAATGAAACCTACGCATGTTTCACCGCTAGTATTTTCTTTTGTGCGTACGGGCTCAGGCCTACATTATCAACTTTTTATTCATGTTGGGTTTAACAATTCACTGTACTGGTGACTAAGATCTATTGACGTCGGTGAATGATATGTGAGATGGTGCGATGGTGAGATTGAAGTGTATTTTATTAGGTATTTTTAGGTAGTGGGTAGAAGTCGGTAGTAGCCAGTTGTCAAGGAACCATCCCAATATCGATCTGAACGACAAAGGGAAACCACGTCAAACCCCTGTTAGGATGTTGAACCACGGTGAGAAACGAACCCCGGTCTTATGAATGACGGTTCAGTGAGCTAGCCACTCAACCACTCGTCTCAGTAATCCAGATTTGTTTGAGAATGCATTTTAATGTGTCTTGATCGACCACTTTATGTAGCCGCAAGTGTACAAGCTAGTTTTGAAAGGTTATCAGCGCAGTTCATAACCTTTCCGCATACAAATATGTGGCTTTTAACTATTACCCTGGGATAAGAAATCGGGTTTTATGAATTTCTTCTATACAATTTCTGCCCGTATTGAAAAGAGAAGGTTGTAACGCGGTATGGCTCGTACTATGAAACGAAGACAAAATAATATGATAAATCTGTATAAGTTTTCATTCAATTTGAAAAGTAGGTGAACTGAAAAATAAAATAAAAATGCAATTTCTCTACAGCTTCCGATCATGTTTGAATTTTTCATACTCGCCGTGTCGAGTATTTTTCACCTGAGGTAATCTATTTTTTCCCTCGTCAATGCCACTTCTCGTGTCCATTGCAGATATCCCTGGGGACCCGTAGCGATCCAGAGAATACGACTCGACGGGACTTCGGGCTCACGGCAGAACATCGAGACGAACAAGTTTCATTGTTATCAGTTTTAAGGGAGATATTGACGTATTGTTTGTTACTCGTTAGTAATTTGATTTCAACGAGGAATACCAGCACTAATCAAACAAAGATAGAAAGTCGACACTTTTTTCCTTCCTGCAATTCTTCTGTTTCAAATGATATAATCATATATTATATAATATTATATATTGAGTTATTTGCTATTTTTTAGTCCTGCTTGCTTTGACGACGCACTGCATTTATGACTAATATATATATATATATATATATATATATATATATATATATATATATATATATATATATATATATATATGTATATATATAAATATATATATATATATATATATATATATATATATATATATATATATATATATATATGCATTCAAATATAATATATTGACGTCGGGGAGTGATGGATGAGACGATACGAAGATGATGAGATGAAGATTTTTGATTGAGTGTTTTGGATAGTGTGAAGGATAAGGGGCTTGGCATGTTGTTTCAGAGAACCATCATAGAATTCACCTTGACCACAGAGAAAAACTACGGAATACCTCTGTCAGGATGGTCAACAATGGTTGGAATCGAACCTCTGTCTCCTGAATAATCGTTCAGCGTGCTAGTATTTGGTTCACCCGTTTCTTTCTTTCTTTCTCTCTCTCTCTTTCTCTCTTCAATCTCTCACTCTTTCTTGTTCTCTTTCTCTCACTCTATCTTTTTCTCCGTGCATCTCTCCCACTCTTCAACTCACTTGTTATTATTCGTAAAAAAGTTAATATTTCAACCTTTAACTCACTTCATCATAACATGTAATTTTACAATAGTGGTTTCTCAAGATATATAACTATAACTTAGTTTCCCTACATTTGAGAAGTACATTTCTATGAAGGTTTTGAAATGTGCTCGTTTTGTGCTGATATATTAGGCAAAAAATCGATTTGTATTGCCAGCAAACACTTGGACGGGAGCAAATAAAATGGTGAAGCTTTCTCTAGTTCTTTTTAACATCAACATTTCAAAGAGCGTAAATACTATTCAAAGCTATATAAAGCTTATGAAATGTTTGAAGACTTATATTCTGCAAATACAGTGCATATAATACAGTCGGACCATATTCTTTAGTCTATATGGTCAGACATTTGTATTTACTCGGGAACTTTTACAATCATCTTCTGGATTATAGAAATACCATAACGGATATCAAGTGTTTGTTAGCTATAATATATATATATATATATATATATATATATATATATATATATATATATATATATATATATATATATACATATATATATATATATATATATATATATATATATATATATATATATATATATATATATATATATATATATATATATATATATATATATATATAAAATGTTCTGAACTTTTATGATCTTCATTATGTGAATGATTATTTTCGGGCATACCATGTGTATTGAAATTAGAAAAATATGTAATTATGCTTTCTCTACGTTTCAGTATATTTGGACATGCCATTTTCAAGGGATCGTTTATTAATTTTGAAATTGAACCCAATAGCACCCAATAAAACCCATCGAGTTTTTCAAAACGCGACCAAGGCCCAGTATTACCAAGTCCAGTTAGTATTTATCTGAGATTTGGTGAAAACAAATACCACAGGTAACCATGGTGATAACAAGTTTGAACTGTTGGATAAAGGCTAACTAGACTTGGTAATACCGGGCCTAAGGGGGCTAAAGAAAGAGTTTCGCCGATTCTGGTTTGAATGTTGATCCGGGAATACTGGAATGGTATCCATTTGATGCTTATTATATCCAGTACAGTGATTTGGTTCCTCATAACCTAAGAAAGAGCTCTGTTCGAGATGGATAATTAGCTTGTACGATTGTCGTTATGCTATCACGCTGCTGAGTCCAATGAAACCAATTATTTTAAAACCTTTGCAAGTACAAACTTATTGAGTGTTTCAAAAGAATTAAGACAACCGAATCGATTGCCAATATAAGCATCAGATGATTGGGAATTTTATTGTTTATTTACTGTTTTATTCATTTAGGGTAGTAAGATCAATATTATTCTTTCATGTGGCGTTCCACATAGAATGTTCATTGTTGACATTGAGCGTTAATTGTGGAACAATGGTTTTATTTCAGGTTTTCTACGTTATCGATGGAAATGAGAAATTACTTGTATGTTTGTACATGGATGCAGAAATAATAATAATTGACGGGAAGTGTAATGTAACTAAAATCAAAATACAGAAACTAGTAAACGTTTCAAAATTATAAATATTCGTAAATACCATTGATAAATTTGTCAAATGTTGTCTACGAACTTTTATTCTGTCAAGCTTTTAAAAAGATTACCTATATGTGGAATTGCCCATTCACCTTGCATATATTAGGCCTAGGCCTATATTAATTGGTAATTTATGTTAAATGAGCGTAGCGAAGACTCTTCCATTTCACTCACCGAAATTAATCGGGATTCGTTTTCATGTTTTCATTTTGAAATTTTAAATTTTCCATTCACCTCGCATCTATTATATTCCTTAATGATTTATGTAAGATGAGCGAAGCTGAAACTTTGCCATTTCACTTACCGGTACCGAAAGAAATCAAGGTCTCGTTTTTATGTTTTCATTTTTTTCTTGTGATTTTGTACGCGACATACAGGTCAAGCAAAGTAAAATCAACGTGGAACTCTTTGACGGTCATATCGTAAAAAAATCGGTAACTTTATAAAATCCCCATAAGAATAGCGCTGGGTAAAATTTTCAAATTTTGAATGTCCTCCGTTTGTCATGAGATTTTTGAAAAATGTTAATATTGTTCTGATTCATATTTCTACCAAGTTGAAGAATCAGTAATAATTATATTGAAAAAATGACCAATATTTAGATCAAAGTTTTTCAGTGAAAATCTACAGGTTGCAAGGCTGAAGTTATGAGAATGAAATGGTACGAATGAATGATTAATAAGGAAAGCCTAAAATAATTCGAAAATTAAGATGTGTATATGTAAAACTTTAGAGTACATTCTCTATAAATATCTTGCTCATCTTACAAAGCATACGCTGCGTTTTCCTAGTAGACTCCTATATTAAAATCGACATGTTGACAAACGATTATGCTCAGGAAAAAGCACATTATTGTATTTGTGAATCTTTTTAGCGACACGTCGTCGTATATTTTTTTGATCTCTCAACAAACAATAAGTGTTTTTCAAGTAAGTTTTCTTCTTTGCGGATAGCACTTCAAGCAGCAACTTTCAAACGAGGATAAGTCGGATGAAAGGTGTGAAATAATTCATGCAAAGTTCTGTTCGACTACGTAGAAGAAAATGGATTTTAAATGAGAATTCTGAAATATCGACTCTGCTGATTAAGAAAGCGATGTAAGAATCATGTTACGTCATCAAGGCAGATATGTGAGCAATGTAATCGTTTGTAATTAGTATATTGTATGTTCACATTGAGTAAATTCACTCGAGTACCAAAATGATCATCAAGAGGCATTGAAATACATCTATTCAACATGATGCTGGAAAATACATATTGGATTGGGTATTCCAGCTACTATAGTCTATTCAAGAAATTAATACATTGTTCATGTAGGCCCCTATAAATATTTGATGAGCAATAGTACTCTCAAAAATGTTCTTGCAGTATAATGTATAATCACGTTAGTTAGCATTTAACTTTCAACATATAATTAACTATAACTAGCTGAACTAATATGATAGCTAGCTATATAGCCAGTTAGTTAGTTAGTTGGTTGATTGATTGGTTTGTTTATTCATTAATTCGATCATCTGTTAGTTTGTTTGTTGATGCAATTCAAAAAACGCAAACATATTATAAAATATCTGCAGATTTATTTCAAATTACAAGTGAATTATATTTTTGAATCATCGGAAAAAATATAGTACATTCACCTTCAATTATCTTCCATCAAAATTTTGTTATTCAAATGACCTACAAATGACCTTGAACCATTTGAAAAAAACTCAATTTATTCGAATTTTTCTCCGATCATGGAATTAAATTGTATATATAGTTATATGAATTATCATTAACCTATATAAAATTATCAATATAATGATTATCATACTACTACAAATTAGAATTTTTTATTTTATGTAGAAAATGTCCATACATCTCAGCAAAATCATCAATTATTATGTAATTTGGATCTGAGTGATTGAATGAAAGGTATTATATTATCATTATACGATATTAAAGTATTTAAACGAAATCATTAAGAAGAATGTAATTTCAATTTTATGGTGTAGTGATCAAATACACAGCTGTGCAACATGAATACAGATATACTGGCAATACTGAATGACTAATGACGTAGTCTGGAGTAAAGTCTACCTCTCTAGGGGCAATAGTTATCACATTGACCGAGTTTAGCTTGTTTGATCTAACCCATAGAGTAAATCTTCGTAGCTTGAATTTGATTCGTTATTTTTATTGATGTTCATAAAAGATAATGAGGAAAAGAAGGCACGCAATTGGCTCAACTGTGTGAGAGATATTTGTAATGATCTGACATTGAGGGGTTACAAAGAGAGGGCAAATATTTGTATTGTATTGTGTTTGTATTTGTATTGTTTAATATTGTAGTATTTGTATTATAAATATTTGTACTTCGAGTGGCGCTATTTGCCTTCTAAAAATAAGGAATTCGTAACATTTTTGAATTTCACAGCCCAGTAATTATATCCAAATCATGATGTTATAGGAATAAGATATATTTTTGAACTTTTTATTAGTAAAGTCGAGGTAACCTAAGTGAAAATAAAATTGGGTTGTACTGATTTTGACACTAGAAATACTATACCATGAATAATATAACTTGAAAACTCAATTTAAATGAATGAGCTATACGATCCTACGAACATTTATAATTTAGTTGCTCCATTTTAGGTTCTGAAGAACAAAAGACGTCCAAATCTCAAGAATCTCAATAGCTACAACGCCAACAAACAAATAATTTGTTGTAGACCTATTTAATTTCATTAAATCTTGAAGTACAGACAAGCAATTTTATTATTTCGACATTATTATATTTGGTGACTGAATACTGATTCGCAAGATAGCCAGTGTAAATACTGGTAAATGTTATGTTTGGAATATGATGTGTTCTTTTTGTGTGTTTACTTTATTATTGCGGGTTAGTCATTATTGTATACTGCAATTACATGGCATTTATATCATTAAATGAGTATATTATCATAGTATTTCATAGGACTAATCCCTATGTAATTATTAAAATTCGGATCAATGATCTATAATTAATAAAACGTAGTCGTACCAACCTCATTGTCAGCTTCAACCTAGTTTTAAGCCTTTAACCAAACACAATACAAATTTATAATCACAATATTTGCCATATTGTGTGTATATTATGAACGGTGTATAAATTATTTGATGATAAATACCGTACTTATGACGTTATATAATTGAGTTTTGTAATTCAATAGGTCCACATATTAAATTGGCAAGTAATTACCTTTTCGAACGCGTTTAATCAGAGTTGACTGTGTATACGGTGAAA
Organism: Brachyptera risi; assembly: GCA_964007535.1. Classification (NCBI taxonomy): domain Eukaryota; kingdom Metazoa; phylum Arthropoda; class Insecta; order Plecoptera; family Taeniopterygidae; genus Brachyptera; species Brachyptera risi. The sequence continues at coordinate 38,419,074 of OZ023328.1, forward strand.
TGATGATGACTGAACTGGAAACCAAGTTACCATGGGAACCAACGTCATTTGATACAGATATTACCGGTTACAGGATTCGATCAAGTTGAATGTTCTATATGAACTTTCGAGCGTAAAGTGTGACACCAAATATTCAGTTTATATAATGTAGAAGTGAAATGCATAGGCAATGAATATGAAAATAACATCATTGTGTTTGTTATTTGTGACGAGCTTTATCAGTAATTCGAGTATTATTTTGCGGTATAATATTTCATACTAAAAGTTTATATGACGGATGATATACGATCATATAATTTAATGTGATATAGTCGATATATGGAATGGTGTATATAAACGTACTGGTATTTTAAAACATAACTCATAACGTTTTCATCAGAAATTACAAATAAATAAAATATGCCTAGACCCGGAGTTTCATTTCACAAATGGAAATCGAAACTGACGCGCTGAGAAAATGAATATTATAATATACAGATGAATAAATATATATATATATATATATATATATATATATATATTTATATATATATATATATATATATATATATATATATATATATATATATATATATTCATATATATATATATATATATATATATATATATATATATATATATATATACATATATATATATATATATATATATATATATATATATATATATATATATATATATATACTATGATATATATTTATATATATACTATGATATATATTTATATAAATACAAATCATCATAATCAGTAAAAAAATGCTATAAAAAGATATTTCGATGTCTTATGGGCGCTAGTTTATAATATGGACGACGGATTTGCCATCGTTTTCATAAAGAAGGTACACCATGGGTCTATACACCTTGGAATATATTGATATGTAAGGATCATTTGAGTTGTTCATCAATTTTTCATTCATTCATATCGGATTTAACGTCGCGTTATTGTGACGAATAGAATCTATTGGCATCGGGTAATGATGAATGAGATGATGAGATGAAAAGTTATTTCATCAAGTGTTTGGATAGAGAAGGATGGAAATGGTCTTGGCCTCTTTTGTTAGAGAAACATAAGAAACCATCCCAGTCTTCACCTCAACGACACAGGAAAACCAAGTAAAACCTCTGTCAGGGTGGTCGACCGTGACGAAAATTGAACCCCGGGCTCTTCAATATGATTCATCCGTCCCAGTTTCTCAATAATTGTCTTTTTATATAATGCGTCGTTCATTTATCTCAACCTTAGGTGCCACTTTAGTCCAAGGAGATTAGATACTAATATTATATTACTATTAGTAACTATTGATACTATTATTAGTACTATATTATAGTTCTATTATAGTATATATTATATTAGTACTATTAATATAATATATACTATTAGTACATAACCTCCTTGCTTATAAGCCTGGTTGGTACGCTGGAGATTCGAACTTTTACCGAAATGATCCTAGATTCAAATCAAAATATTGGCACTTTTTGTTAATATATTTTGATTCAATTGTGCTCAAAATATGTGCAGTTAATTTTAGTGCTGGACTCATTCTGATACAAAGTTTGTATGACTTGTAGAGTTTAAAACAATCGTACAATCAAAAACAATTATTCAGTATGTCTGAGTTATTGAGTATTTTCCAAAAACTCTCTGATACATCTGTGCACTCACTTTTATCATCACAACATTTTCCTATATCATAGATATTCAAGCAAAATTGTCGTTTATATAGACCAAAGTAAAGCTAATCTTTTAAATGAATATCATTCTTTATTTGGTCGAATAAACGCTGTTGAAGAGACGGTCTGACCTGATATAAATGAACCATCCCATTATTCATTTGAACCACCGAGGAAAACCACTATCATAACAATTCCAACTGTCAGCAAACTTACCTGTCTAAATGATCGATGAGTTTCCGTGGTAATAATCTACAAGTGCCGGTATACTAGCTGCATGCATGTGAACGCAACGCGGTACCTACCCCTACTGACTTGTCGGGGATGAAAGGACGCCGTTGTGAGAACTACCCCCGCACTAGACGCACGGCGCCGGTGCAGTCCCCTCGTTTCACTCGAAAAAACACCTCAGGTCTATACAACATTACTGGACATAACACGTGATGCAAACATGGTTCACTCTTTATCATCATTAAACATTGTATCTTTGCTGATGATTGTGTTATTTAATGATCCCACCAGCAGCTAGGTTATTTGGGGGTATGCCTCGTAATTGGGGGTAGCTCTCGAGAGTATTATCCGTATCATCTAAGAAATCGTTATCTCATTATCATATTATCTCACTAATCATTACAATGCGTTGTCGTTAGATCCGATATAAATGAATAAATATGGAATACGAAAATAACAGGTGCTACATGACCTCGCTGTCGATGCGCCTTAAAACCTTAATATTCATTCAATACTAAATACAAAATGATACATATTTCCAAAATGTAAAGAGAGCAGGCCTATTCCTCGAGCTCATCTTCCATTTGCCGTCCGTTTGGTTCAGACAGTCGGAATACTGCTTTGAAATTTGAATCCGGAAGGGCGGGGTTTCGAGTCACGATGTAGGTATGAGCATAGAGAAGTTACTTCTCTATCTTATGAGTTTTTGTAAATGTCCTTAAATTCACCTATCGTCACTTTATCTTATCATCATCACTCGCTCAATCGTACCCCCATATATTCTAACTGTTGGTAGGGTCGTTAAGCACCATTGATAAAATCTACATTTTCATCCGTTATGAGTTCTTGAGGGATGGCTGAATCTCTACCTCTTGGAAAGTCGTCACTCAGAAAGTATCGGTTCTTATATATAATTAAATGTATTAATTGCATCTCTACTCCTCGGAATGTCTGTTCCATGGAAACTCGTCCCCCGCTATTTAAATATACGAAAACAATTACTGAAACTGGGTTCTGTGGAATGTCTTCCCCACCCAAGGTCGTCACCAATAATATTACATCTCTCGTTGCCGCGAGTTTTACGACTGAAATCTGTTTCAATAATTTTGTGAAGCGACTATATATTATACGAACACGTATATTTAGATTCCAGTCGAAATACTCGCGGCAACGAGAGATGTAATATTATTGGTGACGACCTTGGGTGGGGAACACTTTCCACAGAACCCAGTTTCAGTTATTGTTTTCGTATATTCAAATAGCGGGGGACGAGTTTCCACGGAACAGACATTCCGAGGGGTAGAGATGCAATTAATACATTTAATCATATGTAAGAACCGACTTTCTGAGTGACGACTTAAACGAGTGACGACTTTCCAAGGGGTAGGGATTCAGGCAACCCGTTCTTGATAGTTCTTAGATTTGATGTTGCCACTTCACTTAATTCGCTCGATAATATGGTGTGCTGGACATATTTTCCGAACTTGATGAGAGTGGTCGGTGAAATAAATTTTCCTCTTGACGACTCTTAAGAATACATTCCTCATCTCACTCGAGATGAGATATCCTCATCTCACTCGCACTTGTCTCCCAACGGACAGTTTCATACACTTACACAAATTATATGCTATAATTTATGATTCACTTCAGTTTAATTCAGTTCTGATTACGATGGCCAGTTCGTTATTTGAATGTTTTAGGTGAGAACTTTATTAGAATATAAGATTTTACTACCCTAATAATGTGAAGATGAGATTTAATTAGGAGTGGACAGAAATCGATTCGTATGGTGAAATTAAATCCTGCAAGTTCCAACATTCTTCAACATTCTCTCTTTCTATATATATATATATATATATATATATATATATATATATATATATATATATATATATATATATATATATATATATATATATATATATATATATATATATATATATATATATATATACATGCACCTTTATTGGTCCCTGACTCCCAGAAGTGAACAGCATAACAATCAATATGGAATACATGAGGAAATAGAATATTTTTTTTTTTTTTACGACGCACTGTAATGATGACTAAGGTCTATTGGCGTCGGATGAATGATTAATGAGATGATGAGATGAAGGTTTTATAGGTAATGGGAAGGATAGTGTGAAGGAAGTGGTCGTGGCCTATATTGTGGGAACCATCTCGGTATTAGCCTAGACTATACAGAGGGAAATCACGAAAAACCCCTGTAAAGATGGACGGTGGCGGGGATCGAACCGGGTCCGATATACCCACTGCCTCCCGGGACACATGAAACAACTGCGTTAACCAGAAAATGGAATAAAACATGTTTACAAAAAAAAATAAGCTTGGATTATAGCTGTCGTACCGATGAATAGGAAACTGCGTTTAATAGCGGTGCAACCAGTCACATATTGAAAACTAATATTGTGCTGTTACCGCGGTAAAAATTACACTCCTTTCTTAGAGAAAATAATTCATTCATGATGGTTGTTCATCTTCACGATGAATGACCATAAAGGTCCAGCTCACTATAAATTTGGAATTTTAATTGGCGAAAGTGAAAATAAGTTATATAAATTATGGTAATAAAATCAAAAACTTAATCAGTAAGCTATTATGCACTATGCATTTAACACATAATTGAATTAATACACTTCATGACTTCATCATCTATGAAAAAAAAGAGCAAATATACGTGTTCACGTAATTTTTCAAGCAGTATCTCTTCTTTCTACATTGAAGTCATTTTTGTAGAACAAATCTCTCGAGAATATAGAAAAACGAGTTGAACTAGTCGATCAAGAAAACGTCATGGACCACAATGACAATTCAATGACAGTAACTCACAATTCCATCTTAACTTTCTTTACCGTGTGAAACTGAAAGATTCAGAAGTTCATCCTGATGTTTGTTTGGTCTGAAGTGGTCTGCATAAAATCACTGAGCTGACTGACAATCCTAGGGAGGTTGGCGGGGAGCTAGTTCCTATTGGAAGAAATCTTTTGTCAAGAATTAATAACCGAGTTGATTGTGGTACTAGAATTAGAATTTGAACATTCCCAACATGTTCTATAAACTGGGTATAAATAAATTATCAAATTATATATGAATTATTAAATTATATGATCATGTATATATATATATATATATATATATATATATATATATATATATATATATATATATATATATATATATATATATATATATATATATATATATATATATATATATATATATATATATATATATATATATATATATATATATATATATATATATCAATATATACACATATTTTCATTCACAATCCCATTTGGTCACTATGATTTGGTGCTTTTACTTATGGCAAGAAAAAACGTCGTCATGACAACAACTGACGGGTTTGTAGCTTTGTTCATTTTATTGATGGATTATTCTAGTATAAAGCAAGACAAACAGAATACTCATTCACGGTGCTTTCATTTGATGGAATAAATAAAGTTGGGCTCATATAAAAATATGTCGGTAGCTTGTTTGATGAAATCAGCACTGTTCACTTTGCTAAAACCCAATTGGGAATGGTCTCTACTTGCTAGTGGCGTTGTTTCTCACGATGTAATTTAATAATTTGATTAATCCCAGTTCCTAGAACATGTTAGGAATGTTCAAATTCTAATTCTAGTACCACAATCAACTCGGTGATCAATTCTGGACAAAAGATTTCATCAATTAGGAACTAGCTCCTCGTCAACTTCCCTGGGGTCTCAGTCAGTTCCAAGGAGGTTAGATACTAATAAGCCCTCTCCAGCCTATTAGTATCTAACCTCCTTGGTCAGTTCAGGCACTACTTCAGAAACTGTGTGAAGTCGAGTCGAACGTGGGTTCGAATTCCGCGTAAGGCATAAGGTTTTGTAAACATCATCCTCTCATCCGCACCTCCAAGTGACCTTGTTTTAAATTCGGTGGTTAAGCAAACAATATTGAATTGGAAATCAAATCATTTCGTTAAGAGGACGAACAAATCAACCACACATAAAAATCAAACCTCATTTAAAAACTTCCGACATTCATCCTTACTAATAATGACTGATTCAACTTATTTATTGTAAAATTAAATTGACATAGTATATTTTAACATATTTGAATTTTGTTCCATTGTTATATAATTTTACCATCCATACATTCTGATTGTTATTGTTTGCTTCGATCCCGTACTTGATGTAACGCATTTTTCAGCTGACTCAGGAAAGAAGTTTACAAAAACCTGTATCCCGGTACCTTTAATGCGGGACTAACCCATGCACTTTCAACTTAGACTTGAAATGCAGAGTATTGACTCACTGAGCTAGACTGGTGGCTAATTATGTTCTGTGTACACACAACACAGATATCTGATGTACAATGGTGAAGTACGTACTATGGACGCGATATAGGATTACTGTGAATAAGGCAACGAATACTTGCTGAGTGCTGCTGAACTAAATCCTAAAAGGATTAGGATTTTAACGAGAATAGGCAAAATCCAATCCCGAGTAAACATAGTTTGAACCATTAATTCTAATTGGGCTTCACTTTTTTTTCATTTTTTTTTTCATGAGTGAATGAACTGAGAGTTGGCTCTTTATAACGGAAATATTCATGGAGAAAAATAATTCTCATGGGTTTTCATTTTGTTCTATGCAACCCCTAGTTTTACATTTATTCTGAAATTATTTTCTATAGAAATATTCCGTTTCGAGTGTGAATTAATTTGAATCTTAATCTCTTATATGATAAGAATAATGCCAATGCGTATGCATCATTTTCATCTCAAGAATCCCAATGGAGATTGAAATTGGAATATTAGAAGTGAAATGAACGTTTGTCTATATAGTTTCATTTAAAACTCAATTCATTTAGAAAATAAGTCTTCCATATGATGAACTTGCGGTATTAGACACTTAAATAATGCCGAGCTCACTGGGTTAGGTGTTTGTGTTGGGTAGGTTAGTTACATTAGTTTGTTTATGTAATTTTACGTTGATGGCAACAACAACAACTCCCGCGACTACTGACATTTCTGGATGCAGCTACAAATAGAGATTGCCATTTTATTATGCATTCTACTATCAGATTTTCCACGAAAAAGCGTTTAAATTTGGAACAATTGAACTGTATCACATATGAGAATTGAACTGATGAAAGAATTGGATGAGCGAAGCGATGATTCAAATTTCTCGTACCTGAAAAATGAACGTGTTTTTTTCTGTTCTTTTTCGCTCTCCACAAGTTAAACGAAAACACATATTTCAATGCAACTTGGCACGCACACGTCATCATTTGATTATTTACTGTTTAGGTTTGAAGCGCAATCGGTGGACCACTTTTCAGAAAAAATGTTTCGAAATTTTAGAAATACCCCATAAGAATCCAGAGTGGAAAATTAGGAAAAAAACATGTTTGAATTCATTCAAATCTCACAAAGTTGGGCACAAAAATGAGATATATATATATATATATATATATATTCACATCAATCGAATGGGCTTTTTAGAAGAAAATAATTACAATGTAATTTTTACGTTCATTAAAGGCTTCTAATGGAGGAGCCCCGGCTAGCGGAACATGGGTAAAAAAGTGCATATTTCAAATAAATAAAAAGATACGGAGTGATAACCGGACTTACCCCCTAAAAAATTGAGATGTATCATCCAGATACATATTATAAACACATTCAAAAATAATTCAATTAAAAACGTTTTTAATGACACAATCTTTTTGGCAAACAGTGTTCATGAATTTTTCACTAAGCAAAGCATGCTTTATGATCAGTTATCTCCAGACCTGCTCAGTTAATCAATACAAACTTCGGTTTCTTGAAGGTTGAAGTTGTATATATGAATGAATGAATATCAGGGTTTTAAGGCGTATCGACAGCGAGGTCATTGCCAAAGAACAAGCTATATAGGATCTTTGATAAATATGTAATGGCATCTTCATGAATGGATTTTTGGAGATATTAAATCTATATTTGGAAAAACTCTGGAATTTAAAAAAAAAATGTATTGAATAAAATATGATATCTTTGAGAATGAAACTAAACATTCTAGCCAAAAAAATTAAAATACATCTCAATTCTTTCATATTTTCTCCAGTTCTTTTGTGTGGGCCCAGGCAGCTTTTACAGTATCGTAGGCTTGAATATTGTTTCAGTTTATGATTATACTAATTAATTGCGTAATTTTTCTGTTTTTTAATCAGTACATTATTATTATTTCATATCCTGAATTTATTTTCTGAAAAATTATTGAATGTTTTTTATCACTAAATAGTAATACAACTGACTACTGTGGAATATAGCTTGACCTAATTACGCTGTATCATTTTGTATCATTTTCGTGTTTCATTCTCATTTTTGTTCTATAGTCGAGTTATAAACATGTGTTCTTGTGTTCTATGTGCCACATGCATCATTACATGAAGCTGTCACGAATCATCGGCTTTATGCTTCATTAATTTGCAATCAATTAAATGTGATAATAACAGAGTACATTATAAATATCTCATGGAAATTGTCACACCAAAAAAAGTACAACACGAATTGCATCAATCTGATATAAGTTACTTGATAATTTATGTGCTAATTTACTTCGTTTGGAATGTAAATCAAATGTATGACAACGAATCAAATATATTTTAATACCGGCTCAGACTTTGTTCAACATGAAATCAACTTCACGTCACTTACGTCCGTGAAGTTGGCCCCTCACATTTCAGAATAATACATCATTATTTTACCATTCGTTAGTGCTTAATTAGTATCCCTGAGCATAATGCCATTAGCATTAATACCGTAAGCATTTTCGATAGCATCCTTCTCACCGCTTCAACGCGATGTCCATGTGAGGGGCCAGCTCTGATATTGAGAATTCCAACGGCTAGCGTTAGTGCTTCCTTATGACCAGCTAGTACCGTGAAATATTCCGTTCGTACTCCTTCCGTTTGGTCAGGATAAGAAATTTAGTTTTCAAAAACCAGCCCTAACGAAGCATCAACGATTGCCGTTGGAAATTTCAAGGTTGGACATAAGTGAGGAGCTGGTTTTGAGAACTAAATCTGTTATCCTGAGTAAATGAGAGGAGTACAAAAAAAAAGTTAACAGTACCATTGAATTTGTAGTGTTTTACAAAATCAATGACAGTACTAATGTTGGAATTTCCAAGTTTTCTCCTCACATGAACAACGCAAGTTATATAAGCAAAACCAGATGAAACTAAACGAAAATGTGTACGGCACTAACGAAACACTATCGAATGGTGAAACAATATTATCATATACTCTGATATGTGATGGGCCAACTTCAGTCTTCTCGGGCATGTCTCTCTTTCTGTTGCATGTGTGTGACTATGGAATATATCCATTGAATATAGTGAGACCAATGAATTCATTATATTCCCAAAGTTCACGCTGAGATTACTTGAGAACAAAAAAATTCATTACGAGAAATAATTAACATACTTGAAGAAACAAAATGGAATTGGAATCAATTTCGATACAATTTATTGATAAACTTTATAGGCCTACATAGTTTTGAGACAATTTTACCAAAATTACATATTATATTACATCCAAAAGCTAACTAAAATTGGTGACATCTCCGTCATCAATCGGCAAATTCGACCTAAGAACAAATAGAAGGATTCATTTGAGACACACTCAAGTGTCCCGCCCACTTTTATGTGTTCGCATCAATTGAAGAAACTCGGCACTCCCACCAATAAAATACACGCGCTCTATTGAGATGATCTACTTATACGGATGAATTGATTGTACAAAGGAAAATTATATTCATCTCACGCAATGGTGGTGATGAAAACACATATATGGAAATAATTTTGAGACATTATTATCGTTTTTGAGGGATGAATAAAAAATAGATTATTTACACACTTTGGACACTCAAAGGTTCAAATATCTATAGCTATGACTAATTTCATATTTTCAAACTCGCTTAGTTCAATTTTTCGGATACATTTTAGGTATTCGGTCATTTGATGAATGAAACGGTGTGGATATTCTCTGAAATGGAATTTTGTATTCTTATTTATATATTGTCATTACTTTCATTTTAACGATTAGATTGTACACGTGAATGACGTGATATGAGGGAGTAATTATGGGCGGGTGAAAGTTTCTGTACAAACTTGCACGTTACAAAACACATTTATCAGAACAAAATGCACGATTAGCACGCACAAAATAAACACGCCTACAAATACGCATAAGCAGAGTTCCATTTATAAAATACAAGTACGTTTTAAGTTCAACCATTGAGTAAAGAAGTATCCTACGGGATGGAGTTGCAGCGTCCTTGTTGAAACAGTCTACATATGCCATGGTAGTGGTACGCCTGGTAATCCCGTTAGGAGCGCTGGCGATCACCAAGAAAATACCATTTTCTAGAGCACTGTTGCGAGTGAATGCTGTTAGGAGCGCTGTGATGAGCCAACGTTTTCATTGTTGGTGAGCATAAGCACTGAAACACGGCATCACCTATCTAGATACTATTTTATCTATGGTTCAACTGATTACATTTTATTGAATATTAAAAAAATAGTTTGAACTAAATCTAGTACAATCAATTCCATGTTATTCGTTTCGAACCTCAAATATGTACAGCAAATTAATCTCTGAATTAAGCTTTCAGCTTATTTGCTTATTTTGTTCGCTGCTTGTTTTGTGTTAATGGGGTACGACAATAATCCAACATGAGAGGTAAAGCATATTATTGAATATTAATCCGTTTATAACGAGACACGGACCGGATCCTAGCACATGAAGTCACGTGTTGCCGGTCAATGGTACCATATACTCTGAGCTGTTATTCCGAGTGTTATTGTGAAATGAATGAATACAATGTGAATATAAGAGTAGGCCTACTTCTTGATCTGTGATATATTCTTGATTATTCAAATAATTTGACTCTTGGTACTTTCATATATATATATATATATATATATATATATATATATATATATATATATATATATATATATATATATTAAAACTTTTAAACTTTCACGACTCATTTTATAATAATGATATATATTTAATAGGAAGATTAAAGTCGTGTATGAAATTGTGAAATATTTTTAATATCTCTACGTTTCAACCATTATGTTATGGCCTTTTTCAAGAGAATTATTGAACTGAATATGACAAAAATTGTAATCGATTATTTCTTAACATATGCACTTGGATACCACTACGTTTTATACCACCTTAAAACAATATTCAAAAATAACGGCTACTCACATCAACAAATCGAAAAATCCATGGCTTTTATACCGAGAGACAGAGCGGAAGAGAATGACGTTGATAAGTCAATCGCATTGGCTTCACTACCATACATAAGTGGCGTCACTGACAAAATCAGTAGAATGTTAAAAAAGAATAAAATCCAAACATTGTTCACCGCGGATAACGTGCTGAGAGACCACTATGTGACGGTCAAAGATAGGATTCCCTTGGAGAACTGTGGGGTATATGAGGTTCCATGCGAATGTGGGTTATCATATATTGGGCAAACGATGAAACCAGTGTCTGCCAGGCTTAAACAGCACAAATATAATGAGAGGGTCGGCAATGTACATAATTCAGCCATAGCAAAGCATGCTATTGAAGAAAAGCATCGTATTCTTTATGAAGATGCAAAAGTTGTGGATCGTCAAGTGAAACGATGGCCAAGGGCAATAAGCGAGGCCATCGAAATAAGAAAACACCCTCACAATTTCAACGGTGAAGACAGCGGATACATCATGTCCCCCAGTTGGTCCACAGCTCTCGCATCTTTGAAAAGAATGGGAAGAAGGCCACAACTCGAGTGCAGTGCCCCTCAACAAGTGAATGAAGATACCGAAACAAGAGGACCAAAAAGATATTCCTACGATCTGCGGCCAAGATGAATCGAAAAGTCTTGTATCGAGTCAGCCACTTTTTATTTTTATTATTTTTTATTTTTATTAATATTTTTATTTTTATTTTTAATCTCACTATTTTCATGCTCGCTTCTATATTTTTTCACTGATATTCGAACAATTTTCGTATTTGTGTTTAATGAGCCAGGGTTCCATCCATATATTGACTCTGTTAAAAACGTAGTGGTATCCAAGTGCATATGTTAAGAAATAATCGATTACAATTTTTGTCATATTCAGTTCAATAATTCTCTTGAAAAAGGCCATAACATAATGGTTGAAACGTAGAGATATTAAAAATATTTCACAATTTCATACACGACTTTAATCTTCCTATTAAATATATATCATTATTATATATATATATATATATATATATATATATATATATATTAATATAAATGTATATATATATATATATATATATATATATATATATATATATATATATATATATATATATATATAAATATATATATAGATAGAGAGAGAGAGAGGTGAAATTATTATTATAGATAATTGTAGATATTTAATTGTAGATATATAGAATAATTATAGATAATTATTGGATTTATAATAACTTGGTTCATACATGATGTGTTGAAAGTTTATTTGTCCATGAGACGACTTGGAATAATGATAAGAAAAACGTCCTCATAGTTTATACCATAGACTAAAGAATACTATGCTTATAATAATTTCGTACGCCCGTATAACCTGGCTGTTGGGGGGGTCGTTAAGCAAACAATAATCAATCTTATAATAATATCAGCAGGTGTATAACAAAGCGATTTGGGGCACACGGTATCAGATGGGTTGATTCGGAAAATGTATTATATTGATGCCATTGTCAGTTCTTTCACGTGTGAAATATTCAAGAAGAGAATTAGTATATTGTGTAACTTCAATAATTGAAACTAATACAAATGTAATAATTATTATTCAAATAATTTTCATGAATTTACAAGAGACAGATGGTTATATACTTTTCAAGTTTCATGTAAAGAATGCAATTTGGATTTTGCATATCAATGAACACTTATCGATAAAATTGTATTAAAATTAAAATTGTCAAATAATTGTATAAAATTGTAATTGTAATAAAATTGTATTTTTAAATTACTGCAAGGACCATAATGCAATTTGGAATAATACCAATTCCAACGATTTTTTTCCACCACGTGACTAAGTATCTTTGCTTAAAGAAATTTTAAGTTACATATTGATTGAATTGTTATGTTAAATATAATCTAGGAAAAAGCAGTATGAGATGTAAGCGTGCGAAATATTTATTTAGAATGTACTCGAAAGTATACACCTTGATTTCTTCATTCTAAGCCTTCTTTATTAATTAATTGATTCATTTCATTTAATTCTTCCAACTATCAGGATGTAATAGTTGACCATCATTTTACTATACCGTAGGCCCCATACTACTGTAACCTATAACCATTACACTATAAACTTCATTTTGCACATGAGTTTACTATTATATATCGTTGCTTCTAGCGCATAGCTTTGCAAACTGGGGATTTTCATTGACTAACTTCGATCTCAATATAAGTATATATCGCAATATTATCACTCATTTTCATGAAAATGACTGATCCATTTTTTTTTAATTCAGTAGAAATATGAATTAGAACAGTATCAACATTCTTTGTGAATTTCACGTCGAACGAATGAAATGAAAAATTGAAAATTCCACCCAGTGCTTATAATTCTTCTTCTTGAGATTTTCCAAAGTTTACGAATTTTTCCGAGAAAATCAAGTCGAACTAATTTTTTCAAAAATATTCACACAGAAAGTTGAATTTCGACTGGTTACTTTGCTTGATCTATATGTATACCGTGTATAAAATTACAACGAAAAACAACATAAAAACCAAGCGTAGGTCTAAGTGAGATGGCAGTCTCTGCCACGCTCATCTCATTATGGAATTCTTGGATAAACTATGACTAAAACAAGCAGCACAATAGACTATGTGAAATTTCACGTTGGTTGGTTCATCAAAGGTATTATATTTAATCTCGTCAAAAGCGAACCAGCAACGTCATTTTGAGTAAACCATCCTCTCTAGAAGCACACGCTTGCATTGGAGGCATTCGAGCATCACTGGAAAACTCTCTCTCTCTCTCTCTCTCTCTCTCTCTCTCTTTCTCTCTCTCTTCCTCCCTCTCTCTCTCTTTCCCCCTCTCTATCTCACTCTCTCTCTTTGTATATATATATATATATATATATATATATATATATATATATATATATATGCTGACGGAGATTCTCGTGGCCGATGGTACATGGTAATATAATTTCTACGGTTGTGCCACGTCTTGTAGATGACGGAGATCGACGTTTCGAAGGAATTTCATCCTTCATCTTCAGGTGTCTTGTCGGGACGAACATCAGCAATCGAGTATCATTAATAACATCGAGCAATCATTCGATTGCTGATGTTCGTCCCGACAAGACACCTGAAGATGAAGGATGAAATTCCTTCGAAACGTCGATCTCCGTCATCTACAAGACGTGGCACAACCGTAGAAATTATATTACCATATATATATATATATATATATATATATATATATATATATATATATATATATATATATATAAATATATATATATATATATATATATATATATATATATATATATATATATATATATATATCACTTCTATACTAGTATTATCTCTCAATGTATTACTATTTGAAATATATGACGTACTGTACATGTGTGTATTCAATTTGAATGTATTCCTATGTGTTTACATAGATAACATGATAACAAGGACAAAGAACACACGGACGACAAACACAAACGAGAGTAAAATAAAACGGTTGAAAGAATATATACTTCACTGTCTTGGTAGTATTTTCTAGGAAAATAGAAACTATATACACTGAAACATTGAAACTATAATAAAACATTGAGTGAATAATGAAAGGAACAATTCAATTTGACTCCATGCTCTGGAAAAACTTGGTGGGGTAAACATTCGAACCTACAATTAAGAATGAACCTGTTGTTACATTGAAAACAATAAATCAGTAACTAAAGTAATAATATGTGATCGGGTTTTTTATACTCTGTCTCTCGAAAAGTATGCGTCCACTTACTACGCGACTAAATCAGTCACCTTTGTGGTATTGCATAAGATTCAACAGGTATCAGATGGACAGAAAACGAACTTTTACTATTGGCTTAATCTTTACTATGCTAGTTGCTAGCTAAACGAGTATTTTAGAAGAGATGCAATATTCACACAACACAACTATAGAGTCATTATAGCATATCATTTTAACATTTTGTGTGTTTGTTTTTAATACATTTCTCATAACTCCAATCCATTGTACAAAAGCCATTAAAAAATCCTAACATTACTGGTTCACATTTAGTAAATAGTTTTTAGCATAGGCCTGCAGCTAAATCACTATGATTGAAAGTAAATATAATCAATATTGTAATCATTTATTATTCAAATAGTCGCTCGACCTTATGCTGAGGTCTTTTCAAAATGGGACTATATAAACCGAACGATCTGCATGATATCTAGTTGATCTTTCAATGTATAATTTCCGATTTATTAAAAACTCTTTCATTTTATGCAGAGGTAGTCCAATATATATATTTTTTCAATAACATCGAAACTTGATACAAAATCATTGTTCCCCAATTAAGGCTTTGAATGAAAGGTACGATCGTTTGGACGGGGCACCACAAGGTCGATCTCACCACCCCCAAAAAAGTATAATTTTTTTTTAATAACATCGAAACTTCATACAAAATCATTGTTCCCCAATTGAGGCTATGGATGAAAGATAGGATCGTTTGGACGGGGCACCACAAGGGCGATCTTACCACCCCACAAAAAGTATAATATAAAAAAATCAACCTTCGCGTTCTTCCTTGCTCGTTACACTATAAAACTCAATGGTTACTTTATTTATATTCATTTTCGAACATGTGTGCTACTGAAGAAATACACGGTGCCCGATACCTGTGTAATCTCGGCTCGGGTCTTGCATGCTCCTCTATTCTATCCAGACTCTGGAACATAATATTATTCAGAGTTTTATCTTAACTAATAAAATATCAATTTTTTTTTTTTTTTTTTTTTCATATTGGGTTTTAACGACGCACTGTAATGATTACTAAGATCTATTGGCGTCGGATGAATGATTAATGAGATGATGGGATGATGAGATGAAGGTTTTTTTATGGGCAGTGGGAAGGATAGTGGGAAGGAAGCGGTCGTGGCTTATATTGTGGGAACCATCCCGGCATTAGCCTAGACTACAGAGGGAAACCACGAAAAACCCCTGTAAAGATGGACGGTGGCGGGGATCGAACCGGGTCCGATATGTCCCTTCACCTTCCGGATCACACGAAGCAAATGCGCTAACCACTCAGCTACTGTGCCGGTTAATATCAAGTTATGCAATCAGTACAGAATGTTTCCGACATTGGTCGTGATAATATCTTCCGGCTCGTTGTTTTATCACGTCTCGTGCAGAACACGTCTCCCACAGAACATCATAATGAACATTAATAGTATTTCTAGTGAATGTTTATTTCTCTAATGAATTGTCCTGTCTTTGACGTGAATTTTTCTTTGTATAATATAATACTGTGAGTGATTGTTTCGTTATCACGTAGGTGGACGTGATAATGTAATGAGTGTTGTGAGCCTGATAAGTATTATTATTTTATTTGAAATGTCATTTACAAAAGTATAAAAGTTTCTCTGTAACTGCAGGTTTCTCTCTAGTGACGTCACTCATGATTGCAAGAGAAAGATACACATTTTCACAATCCTTGTTGATGTCCCAGTTTGCATTACGTTGAATATAAACACTTCTTTATATGGATTATTTTTTTCAATTGAATAATAGCGTGAAATTTAAATGCAAAAATTCTACATGGTTTCAATTTTCCCGTAATATACCAGCTTCTTTCTTCTGTTAGAAAGACCTATAAATCAAACCTTGTATGATCACATAAATGTATTCATTGCTGAAACAATAAATAAATAGATGAATAACTCGAAGATCAAACCAGAGTCGATAAAGCAGTTCTACCTCCTACAGGAGGTAGAACTGCTTTATCGACTCTGATCAAACGATCAAACGAAATACCTTGATATTGAATATATGTTCGTGCATGAAGAAGACCGTGATTAAAAAATGAAAAAAAAAATCCAAATTAGTTTGACGTTTACGAAAGAAAACGTCATGTCTTTTAAATATAAATTTTCAGTGTTTTAATCATATAAGTTAACTATATCTTAGGATTGTACAAATTTTCAGTGAATAATAAATGTTTCACCAAAACCTGACATAAATTTGTATACAAATTAACCATAAAAAGCATGATGCTGCAACAATTACGGCCACAACCGCCGTACAAGAGACAACGTGTCTCGTACGACCAAGAACCCTGTTGCTCGACAAGTAACGACGTCTCCGTCGTCCCAGTCAAAACCGTGAGTAACGATTGCATGGAAGCCGGGAAAGGATTTAAAAACCTACCAAATGAGATGCTTCTTAAAATATTCTCCTATCTGAGCGTTCGTGACTTAATTCTACATATACCCAACGTGTGTGGAAATTGGAAGTATCTGCACAACGACCCCAGTCTCTACGTTCATCTCACATTTGATAGCACATTCCCCGACACGCTAGGGGCGGTGAACCTGATTAAAATGTCACCGTGGCTGAAATGTTTAAAGCTGAAAGATCGGAACGATGCAAATGAGATTCTGCTACAAGTAAGTAAAGTAAGTAAGCAACTAAAAACGTTAATACTTTTCGATTGTCACGGTTCGTCGACAAGGAAATCGCTGTCTGCCGTGAATATGAGATATATCCTCACCAAATGTAATACAATCGAACATTTGAAACTTCGAGGAACTTCTTGTTATCGACACTCGTTTTATGACAGTATCGGTATCCATCTTTCTCATTTGAAAATACTTCGTTTGGAGGCTAATCGCTTTCTAGGATCGGACACTTTTAGTAATATCGCGAATAACTGCAATCAACTCGAAGAGTTGAGAGTGTTTCACAACACAAACTACGAACGTTACTCGAGAACATCAGACGAGATTATCGGTAAAATTTGTGAGAATCTGAAAGGTACTCTGAAGGTTCTGAAGCTTAATGGTATTTGGTGGACGGACAGAGCAATGGAATCAATATCTAAATGTGAACATCTGAAGAAGTTACACATACACAATGCGAAACAAATTACGAATACGGGTATATTGAAAATAGTCAATCTACATAATCTTGTCAATTTGAATATCTCACGTTGTAACCTCGTGACTACAGAAATGTGGCGCCATCTTTTCTCCCAACCCTCGTTGAAGAATTTGACGCACATGTCACTACGTGTGTGTGATCATTTGAATGATGAAGTTATAGACGCGTTGGCTCTGAATTTGACGTCGTTACAGGAAGTGTGGACAGTTGGATGTGGTATTTCGGACGCTGGCCATTTGAAACTTCTAATGATGATGCCCTTGTCTTGTAACTTGGCCTGTTGAAATCTCGCTCAAAACGTATTGCTCATTACTGTTGATATTGGTGGTAGGAAAGTTCGATCAACCTCTGTTCGATGACCTCTGAGGTATAGAGATGCATGTTTATGAATCATAAATCAGTGTAAAACTCATATTTAAATTGTTTCTGTATTTGTATAATTTAAAACTATTTCTTTGTAACATATTCTATAGTAAACACTATCTGTATTGAAGAAAGAATGTATTTTATTACTTATTCGCAGAAGAATGATTGTATAGGATTCAAGTTGATTTGAAGGTAGAGATGTGGGAGTTTTATAGAAGATAAACTATGCAGATTATTGCAATTTCTGAGAACTCTTTCTGAGCTCTCATTCACACGGTTAATTGATACCGGAAAATTCTGTATTCAGCATTTTGAATATTGTAGTGTGTGAAAAACATCAAACAACTTTCAGGTTCATAAACCTACTACTAGGGGTTGATATTATATGATATGACTGGTTGATAATAAGGAAGCCTTGGAATAATTTGGATATTTTTTGAAGGGATATTCAAATAATGAAGAGAACCAGTGAATAAGTCTGACAACTGTTTATTGAAACGATTGAACAAAACAATAAACAAACATTAAACATCGAAGAATATCATATATTTCTTGCCGAGTCCGTTATAATGACAGTTCGTATAATTTAGTTGCTACTTCTGGGTAACTTGGAACATTACCATAGCTTCAATCAAAACAATAGCAGAGATCTTTGTACTACAACATGTTGGAAATAAAACCACTTAGTGGGTAGCGTTGAATTCCTCGGATTTCTTGTGGAAGATCATGACATCCTCGTAGTGCATGTTGGGGGTGAACTTGTAGAACTCCTCGAAGCTCTTGATCTCACGATCGAAGGGGTATCCCATGGGGTAGCTGTCGGGGTAGACTCCGTGCTTGCCAACACCGCAGTATGGCATGGAGGTGAAGTCCAAGTGCTTCAAGTCGGTGACCTTGGTCTCATCGAAGGGAGTGACCATGACGAAGAAACGGAAAGCCATACCTTGCTTCTGTCCCTTGGGGAGGAGGAGCCTCTGGGGCCATCCGCAGTGACGTTCGGTCTGAAAGAAATAGAATGATTCATTTTATACCACATTCAGATGAACCCTGCTGGAATTACACTGGGCTGAGGAGCAGAGTGTATATTCATACCTCATCAACGTAGAAAGGTGCTTCACCGGCAAGAGCCTTCTCGACCTGGTTGAACAGCTGCCTGTAGGCGGTCTTGTCTTCAACGGTGACACTGGAGTCGTGGGAGTTACGTTCGATCACGTTGCTGCCAGCGGTAACTGCACAAATTTAAGTAACAATGTTGGAAACCACAATTTTGAAAATAAATGAGAAAAAAATAGAAATGACCACAAAATGTTGTACTATCTAGAATGCGAAATCAACTCACGCTTGTAGGTGAATCGGTCGAGCTCGACCATGTATTCCCTGATCTTGTCGAAGGTGAATTCCTTTCCGAAAGAGTCGTACTTGGGTCCAAGGAAGACACGGACCATGGAGTAAGCGGACTTGTCGCTCTCAACCTTGACCTTGTAGTTGAAGGCTTTGTGGTTCAAACGCTGTTGACGGGCTTGGATGTTGACGAATTCACCATCTTCAATGGTTCCAACATCGACGGCGTTGTCGAGATCAATATCGAAGTTGTCGAAGAAGGTGATGAGTTTCTCGACCTCGAGGGATGCGATCTTGACACCGGGGTAGACAAGCTCGTCGGTGGTGTAGTGAGGGAGGTTTTCCTTGTAGGAGCTGAACAAGTATTCGATGCGCTTGTACATGGTGTAGTAAGCGGGGTCCCTGAGGGCAGTCTCGAAGTGCTCGAACACACCGGGGGCAACCTGATGAATCAAAATATTGCATTCAATTGACACATTATGTAGATACAGAAGAATCGGATACGAAGTACTCTTCAAATCTCTATGATTCGCAATTCAAGAATAGTTTCAAATAGAAAGTCTGAATTTATACTTACACCGTAAGAGTAGGTTGGGTCGGTGACGTGTCCGAAGATGGTCCTCATCATGTTGTAGATAGATCCGTAGTATTGCTTGTTGGTAGAATCGCTATATCCCATGATGATTTCTCCAATCAGGTTGATACCTTCCTTCTCGGTCAGAGCAACCTTTGAGCCGTCCTTCTGTAATATTGAACCAAAATTTATATCAGTTTGAATGATTTTTATTGACGAACAAATCACAGCATTGCGTGAAAATAACTCATAAAAACTCTTTCAATTTTGAGCGGTTCTTACGGTGAAGACGAATCCAAGATCGATGGAGTCGAAGATTCTCCTCTCGAAAGCGAGGGCCTGTTCGGTCTTGTAGCTGTTGGAGAACTTGACGAACTCGGGGCGCATGGGGAATTCCTTTCCGTTCTGGTAACGCAGAGATGGCTCGAATCCCTGGAGAAGAAAACATATCATGGTATACACGTGGAAACTTTTGTACTCAGAAAAAAAAGTGAATATCATTCATTTCTCATTATACTCACGGAAACGGGGGTCTTGTAAGTGTATGAGAAAGGCTTGACTTCTCCAAGTCCGTTGGACAGACGTTCCAAGTAGTAACGGGCCATCAGCTGGTGTTGGGTATAGTAGAAGAGCTCTCCACGTCGGTCGAACTTGAGGTTATAGTATTCGGAGTTGGCCCAGAAGGGGTAGTCCATGTTCCAGTAGGTGTGGAAGGTGTTGAGGCCGACATCCTCGGTGAAGTAGGATACGAACTGGTCTTGGTTCTGAGTGTAGTAAGCGCCGGAGTAGTTGGATGGGATGTAGTAGGTCTGGTCAACCTTGTAGACGGAGTCAACATAGTTGTAGCTCTTTCCTTGCATCCTGACTTCATAAGCTTTCTGGATGGTCTCGCTGTTGACGAAAAGGTGGGGGTAGATTTCATAAGGAGCGGGCAGGACGAAGTCCTTGCAGTCCTCACGCTGCATAACAGCGATGCTCAGAGCATAGACGAAGATACCCTCATTGATGTTGTCGCGAGCCCAGCAGGCAGTCTGAACAAAAACGAGAGATACGTTATAGTTACAAGATTGAAAAAGGAGTATGAATGTATTCGATCATTGTTCTCAAAATTTCTCTTGTTTACCTTGTAGAAAGTCGTAATGTCCTTGGCGAAGAAGAAGACGTCGAAAAGGTGGACGGCTTGCTCGAGGTACTCTGGGTAGAAGACTGAGAAGATTTCTCCCCTGGGGAGGAATCCCTGCTTGTAGGCATACAAGAACTGTTTGACAGCCTTGGTGTTGGTGTAGCTGGACAGCTCAGCTTCGATTTTCCAGTCCTTGCCGATCTCGGCTTGATCTTTGTAGAGGTTGAATTGGTGAGGACGGACCAAGAGTTTCAGAAGGTTCTTCTGGGCGACAAGGAATTCCTTGTCAGCTGAAACGACAAGGATATGTTTTTGTGAGCATATTCAATATTCATTCTGTTCTTCCGCTTATCCATATTTGTGAGATAAAGTACTCTCTTCTCTTCATTGAAATATTTCATTCGATCAAAAATTGATCGTCCATTCAACAAATAATTCAATATCAAATGATCCAATAATTTGTGCTCAATACAAATGTATTTCGTTCGAATGAATCCATTCCATTTCATTTCTGAGGTCACAAGATTCTACCATACTCTATGAAGTAGTTATTTGTTTTCTCTGAATTAAATTATGATTGAATTAAAATTAAATATTTCACTGTTAACTGTTACTCACCAACTCTCTTGTGCACGGTGTTGTCACCGGGGATGACCGATGCTACGGCGAAAGCCGAGACAGCGAGGAGGACCAAGATCGACGTCTTCATGGTTGGTGGCTGGTTTCAGTACAACTTTACTGACCAACAACATCCACCTTATATACTGTATGATACTCATTCTCTTTCTGTCTTGACCGAAACTTCTCATATCTTGTCTCTCTCGTCTTATCTTCTTCATTATTGGCAACACATCAGACATGTTTCCAGATCGTTCTCTTCGAATCTTATTCAATGTATACAGAAATATTTCAAAAATATTCAAACTGTGATTTAGAATATGCCCATGATATATGATCATTATGATGTTAGAGTCATCGGCAATTCAATATCTCTGTGACTTTTTTTGTCATATTTGACGTGTTTTAATATTCGTTTATATATTTGCCGTTCTAGCCATCAATATATGTGTTGTATTATCCATAATCAAGTATTTCTCAAACAAAAATGATGTTTTTGTGGAAGTATCAAAATGGAAACTCGAAAAATTTCACGAAGAATAAAAAATGAACTCTTTCAAGTCTTAACTCCAATATGGTTATTCTATGCGCCTTGAGAAATATGTTTTATCAATTATATGCATTCATCAGCTTCGTCAAATTTGTTCTTTCATTATAAATGCTTAATAATGCATATCCAAGTATTCTATGCTCATCTGCAAGGTATTTTCAAATGCTTAATTACATCTTTGCCAATTTGATTATCTAATCTTTATTTGGCTGTATAACTATACATACTATCTTAGGAAAATCCGACTTGAATATATCGTAACACTACCGCTACGTTTTCTCACCTACCCTTCCCATACAAAACGATTTTTTTTTATCAAGCCCAACACTTCAACCATAACATCAATCATATGGGTATCATTTATACAAGCGTATTTTTGTCTGATGACCACCTTATTTGTTTTGGATTCAACATTTTGAATTTTGTTATTTTATGCACATATTTGAATGTCTATTTGAAGTTTTTTTAACTTTTGAACACACTTCCCTACCAATCGGGTATCATTCAAGAAAAATGATTATCTTAACTGTTTGCAAATCAAAGATCAGCTTTACTGCCACACGTCAACGCTCCCACCAACAAATAGTTTATTTGGGAGCCATTATCGGGCACAAATAAGTGCATACGAATTCTCGAAAAGGGAAATTGGTACAATATGAAAATGAATAACGACACCTTTAGTACATTTACGACTCATCATTACAAAAGAAAAGAACTGATAGTATATATATTTTTATTCACGAAAGAGGAGGGTCGTCTACCAACATAATAAGTAAACATATCACCGTAATGTTTGTATAATTGCGATGTTGAATAATGTATGATTTATCAGTACGAGGTTTACGATTAGAATCATAATCAAATCTGGGCGCCTGAGGAGCGTATAACGGAATGAATTCGACTCGGTTGTGTGATATGGGTTTGGTGTCCAACCTTACCTAAACCCTAAACACGTTCCATTAAAAAGTACCCCCAAGCCCAGGTCACATTACCAAGTTGACTTTATTCCGGTATAAGCTCTTCAGAGCTTTACATCTGCACCGAAATCATATAATTAGGCCTACTCAAATTGGCAGAAGACCTCCTTTCGTTGATGCATGTAGACTCTATATATTTTAAACAAAAAAATTTGTACAGAGCCAGCCCTTGGTATTCAGTGTTTACTGTTTGAACACCTCAGCTTATGAAAGTAGTGATAAAAGAAGTTTTGGTCAAGCTATAATTCTTTTATAATTCTCAAATTGGTATGCACAATTTATTGCCGAAGTGTCCAAGGTCCCGTTTCACGAATAATACATTTGTTGATTAAGCGATAATTAGTAGATTAACTTGTTACTACCCATGTTTACCAATGGTATTTTTGTATACCCCAAGTATTAATTAGCTTAATTAACACATTTTTATCAGTAGTAGTATGGGGTCTGAATTTTTAAATAGTAGGGGCTTGGCTCCCATTTTTTTCCTAAGTTTTTGTTTTTGATTCGAATAATTTTAATCATATCTTGACTTTGTTAACACTGGTCCAGAATACATGTGCGCCATGCACTTGAAAAAATACTCTCAATTCATAAACTTTTCATAAAATGCGTAGAAATGTTCAGTATACTTCGTTCATTTTTAGTTCGGCCGCTGCATATTAATCATCTGATCCAGGGAAACCATATTGAATTATTATTATTAAAATGAGTGTTACAAAATAAATGATAAAAAAATAAGTGAATAATAAAGCGCAATGTTTATTATTTTGTTTAGCATAATCTCTGCTGAAAAGTTGCGAAAGCCGCTTAGCGGAGTTTTTTTACAGAATTTGAAAACTGTTTCTGATCATCAATAAAAAAAAGAATATTAGATAATTCCTCTTTGGTATATTTTAAAATACATATTTTAAATATTGATAATATTTTAATTGACATTATTATTTAATATTTTGATATACACATACATATACACATTTTGATATACATGGATCAGGAAATAATAATGTAGTGAGTAAATAGTTCAAGTGGTGCACTAAAGTAACATTGGCTACATACCTAGAAGAAAAATGCCTAAATGTAAACTAAGGTAGCTCAAATTAACTCACGATAATCTATCCAACTAATTCAAATACTTCATTTCGGAAAACGATATTTTAGTCATAAATATGAAATGAGAAATTTTTTCAATTGAATGTTTACCAATTTTTCAATTTGTTATGGTGGGGCAATTGAATGAACGCCTTTCACACGTGACCAATGTTAGAATTTCCAACGGCGATCATTATAGTGCTTCGTTAGCGTTGATAAGTTTCCTAAAATCATTAGTTTTCCTTGGAAATTCAGAAATAGGATACATGTGAGGGGCTGGCGTGAAGTTGGAGCCGCACAGATACAACGCATTATAATTTCAAAACCAGAAAATTATAATAATGATGTTTTCATGGTACTAACGGGTACCACCCTAACTAACAAATATAGCACTAACGAATGGTGGAATGATATTTTAATATTCTAATTCATAAAGGACCAACTTCACGACCGTCTGGAAGGCATTGGTCGAATAAAATCAATTAAATGAATAAATTGATGAAAATTGGGCTCAAATTGTCACTTTTGGTTGAAATGATTCATTTTTTAATCTCAAACACACACAATCATCAACTTTTTTTTTTTAATAACATCGGAACTTGATACAAAATTATTATTCCCCAATTAAGACTATAGTTTAATTTACTATAGTTTTGTAATACATAATTATAGTTTAAATTGTTGAAATACTTTGTTTTGGAGTGATTATTACAGATGTCGTGTGGGGCCATGATCCCCAGAGCGATCAAAGTGATAATACATAAATATCCAGTGCTGAATTAGTGTTAATTAGTGCCGTTGATCCCGCAATTGAAGTACAAAAAATCGAGATTTATCGAGTAGTTGAAAAAACCTGATACGTCTTATTTTTAATTTTCTTACAAAAACCAATTACTCAATAATTCGTGAAATGAGGCACCACTAATTGCAAGGTCAACGGCGCTTATTATCACTAATCCAGTACTAATTATTTGTGTAGTAAATATGTATATAGTAATATATATATATAGTAATAAATATTTAGCGGGATCGCTTTCTGGGGGGCCACTGAGCACATAGCATCTTTAATGATTCATTATAAAACGAAATACTCAATAGCTTTGAAATAATGCAGCACTAATATTGCAGGTTCAACGGCACTAATGAGCACTAATTCAGCAATAATGATTTGTGCATCTTGACTTCAATCATTTCTTGGGAAACCACGGCAACCACATCATTTTTTACAATAACTCACTCGAAAAAATACAGCACCAATTGCGGTGTCGACGGCACTAATGAGCACTAATTCAGCACCAATTATTACTGTGTATTTTGGAGCCACATTTGTTTCATGGCGCCCCTTCGTAGAAGTATGCCCCTCACAGTTTTTTACCATAATTATATCTGCCAATGGAAGCAAGCAATATCAATAATTCAACGGCACAAATTGGAACTAATTCAGCACTGATTCACCCCAAAATTCCAACTACTGAAATAACCTAGTGGGGGCAAGAACTTTATAGACCTATAAACTCGTCCGTCAGTTATAATAACTATAATCATCAAAAATAGGAGTACGAGATGATACTAAGCAGTATTATTCTGCCTCATTCTGCTGACATATCGTTTTGTCAAGACCCATGCATAGACATCGGTCTACACATATTTTAACAATTATATAAAACTGGGATTTTATTCTACAATTTCCAGCTTGACCTTTTTGACTGTGTCTAGACTACAAATGAGTATTACCATTATTAATCAAACTCAATGAGCAGAATGCTGGTGGTATAATTGATAGACATTGAGAGGTAGATTACCATAAAATATAAACAACATTCAGTCGGTACATGGGGTGTTAATTCTTATATTTAATTCTTATATTTTTTTTCCACACATATATAATATATACATATATATATATATATATATATATATATATATATATATATATATATATATATACATATATATATATATATATATATATACATATATATATATATATATATATATATATATATATATATATATATATATATATATCCTCTTTTTTTTCTGAAATGTATAAACAACAATCGGTGGGGTATCAGGGATTTTCTAAATCATACTAAATATATCACACCTCAGTCACAGACTGACTAGAAATTTTCTGTACATTGTTATTCCGGAACAAATTATGAAACTTTGGGAAATCGTCGTAAGAATGGCACTAAGTAGAATGTTCGATTCTTCAATTTTATAGGTTTGACATGAAATTTTCACATATGATGTTGATATTTTTCCTTTACATATTTCTGGGAAGTGGGAAGGAGGCCGTCTTGGCCTACTCTCAAGGAAGTAGGAGAACAATCAACCTAAACGAAAAAGTGAAACCATGAAAACCTTAGTCAGGTTTGTGCACCATGGTGGCAATCGAACACCGGTCTCCTGAATACCGGTTCAGCATGCTAGCCACTCATCCACCCGTCTCAGTAAGATATGGTAACTATTGTAAGAGTTAGTATTAGGTATTACTAAATCTCTTCTAATATTGTATTTTGGCCTATAAGTCATATCTATTACATTTAGACTGAGTCAGACGGAAATTGCCAAGCAACTAGTTCTTGTATCGAATTTTTTTTTCGAGAGAATACAGGTATGTAATATCATAATGAATACAAGTATTCAATTGGAGTACATCTCATGGATTATTATATAACATGGAGTTCTGGGTAATGAACCTTTTATACTTCTACGTGATCAAATGTCTTTGACCTTTCTTGTGGTCAAGGCAAAGCTATTTCAGATACACTTTTATACTGTCTGAAATTGATAAAAATTGAACTGTCGGCATTATAGTATACGCAGCTGAATTGCTATCAGTAATTATCAACATTAAAAGAATTATCAACAACGGATTCAATTAAAAGTTCATAGCACACCATATCAAAGTTCCGAGCAAAGTTCTTCTTGAGTATTTCTTAAACTAAACTACTACCATGAATAGTAATGATAAAAATGGTATAGTCAGGACCTATTCATATATATATATATATATATATATATATATATATATATATATATATATATATATATATATATATATATATATATATATATATATATATATATATATATATATAATATGAATAAATTGAGTGAAACTGGGCTGTTTTTTTAATCGTGATATAATTTATTTATAACTAACCAATGTTTCAACGAGAATGGTATCGTTCTCATTTGGTCTCGTCCTTAGTTTGGACCCTGATGAGGACGAGACCATTCTCGTTAAAACGTTGGTCAGTTATGAATAAATAATATCACGATTGAAAAAACATCCCAGTTTTACTTAATTTTTTCAAATATAAATCGTGAGAGTTCAAGTGAAGCTATGAATTTTTTTTTTTATATATATATATATATATATATATATATATATATATATATATATATATATATATATATATATATATATATATATATGTATATATATATATATATATATATATATATATATATATATATATATATGTATGTATATATATATATATATATATATATATATATATATATATATATATATATATATATATATATAAATATATATATATATATATATATATATATATATATATATATATATATATATATATATATATATATATATATATATATATATATATATATATATATATATATATATATATATATATATATATATATATATATATATTATTACTCCCCCAATTTTTCCGCGATTACTTCATGACTGATGACTCTCTTTCTGATTTTATTTGGATTTTGTCATGTACCTACAGTGTTACGTGTTTGATTCTCCATTTCTCTTGAGTCCATAACTTCTATATTCTTCAGGTCTCATTTTGAAGTTTGTTTCAATTTGATCCAATTTCATTACGATTTTTCTCCATGTCTTAATATGAAAATGTTAGATATTTGCCAGTGCTTTTGATTCTCGTCTTTCACATTCCTTCTCTGTCATGGCCTTCCTTCTCTTCTCTATCAGTTTTTATACATTTTTTAATGACTTGATTTTCTGTTTCTAATTTTTTCATGTTTTAATTTTTGAATAGGGTATTCTCAACTGACGTCACCCATTGTTGAAAGAGAGAGACAACAATGTGCACCAGTTGGGATTGACCAATCAGAATCTTTGGTAGTCCACCAGTTCGCTGTATTGCTATAGTAAGATTGTTTGTCGTTTGTTACGTACGAACAACCTATTGATAAATATTTGATTTCACTTTTGTTTCAAATCTACCCTACTACCTAGCCTCTATTCATCCAACATATACTCATCTGTATTATATCATCCTTGAGACTTTCTATACAATCATTGCATTCTTTTGATGCAATTTTTTTCCATGATGTAAATTTAGTATCAAATATCTTATCAACTGAAGTTGATAGGATATTTGTAAGTATCTAGCCTCTGAACCAAAAGAAAGAAAATACAAGTCTTTGAAACGTTGGTTGAATAAATGAATATTGATTAAATATTCTATAGTTGGTTTCTTCTATAATTCATTGAACTTATATATTGATAATTATATATTTTCACATAGTTTTCATCTCAAAAATCATGAATCCATATAATAAGTTGATACCTGTAGTAACTGTGGAAGTTTGAAATATCTCATATACATATATATACATATATATATATATATATATATATATATATATATACATATATATATATATATATATATATATATATATATATATATATATATATATATATATATATATATATATATATATATATATATATAACTATCAATCGAAGAGGACCGATCCATTTTGGGGTACGTGTGAGGGGAGCCAAGGCAAGGAGAGAAGAGAGAAGAAGCCAAAACATGGGCAATGCCAATTTCTCGGTAGTAATGCCGGCCGTGATGGGGAGGCTGAGTCTCAAATTAAATTTCACTTTTATTGTATTTCTGCATAATTTCTATTATTAATAAGATAATGCTGATCATTCCAGGTTAGGCTAAATACCTAAATTACTTGAACCCATCATCACGCCTCACGTTTCCTCCTTCACTCACGGCCAATTTACATTTCCCAATGAGAAGATAGATGTAAGTTCGGCGTTGGTGATTAGAAAAGTGTAAGATAATACTCTCTCTCTCTCTCTCTCTCTCTCTCTCTCTCTATATATATATATATATATATATATATATATATATATATATATATATATATATATATATATACATATATATATATATATATATATATATATATATATATATATATATATATTTTATATATATATAATATTACATCCTCCAACAAGTATTAAAATTCTACTTTTTAATCAATTTAATTAAATCGCTCCTCAAAGAGTACCTCACAATTAATAGTTTCTATTCTGTGCAAGAGTTTGTTGATGCTGGATTCAAGTGAATTCATATTACTTATTGACTTCACCTGTCTGTGTACTGACATATCCGATCAATCGTTTTTTTATTTGCATGCAAGTGATTATCTATATCATCCAGCTATCTATATCTATGTAAACAGATACAGGTCTTTATTGTAGTACAAGTTCTATTGATATATCTCAATTCCGTATCGATCAATCTGAAATCTTCTAATGCATCATTATTGGTTATATTATTTGTTTGATAAATTATAATTAATAATTCGTTGATAAATCATAAATGGTGTCTTACTGCCATACTCAATTGTAATGCTATTTATAAGTTATATTGTAAAATATGTAAATTATGTACCGATTTCCCCGAAAGAGGGTTAAAAGAATAAATTACTACTACTACTACTACTACTACTACTACTACTTCTACTACTATCACTAATATATATATATATATATATATATTTATATATATATATATATATATATATATATATATATATATATATATATATATATATATATATATATTTATTATATCATAGATAATGTCCGATGTTTAAGGTTTGTTGACCTCAATTTCGAGTACCAATGTCGTGAAGATTGTGAGCGTAGTCGGTTCAGCTACTTTTCAGATCAACAACATTGCATTTCCATAGTTTGTGATCTTATATAATATGCATTTATATGCCACTGTGTCAAATGGAGCCTGTAAGACTTGATTGTCTTAGGCCCAGTGTTACCACTCCAGTTAGTATTTATTTGAGAGTTGGTGAAAACAAATATCACAGGTAACCATGGTGATAACAAGTTTGAACTGTCAGATAAAGGCTAACTTGACTTGGTAATACCGGGCCTTATAATAGTTATAATTTATTCATCGTGCTAACCTCAGTCCAAATTTTCATTCCATCATGAACTTGGGTCAGGTCACTTGAAATAGTCGATTATTGGGCCAACGTCCAGGCTTACGAATAACAATTTTGTTGATTGAGCGATAATGAACGGAGGTACCTGTCATTGCCCTTGGTAACCAATTACATGTGTGTACCTTGATTAATAGTTGGCATACATCTCAATTAATACATTTTTATTCTTTGTAAACGCTTTCTCATTAAACAACGAACTGAAACTAGTAGCCAAGGTAGATTACACGTTAATGTAATGAATACACTTTCAAAACTATCTAGATACCAGGTAGGCCTACAGGTAGAACTCATCAATTCTATTATTGCCAAATATACAGTATACAGTATTCAATATAAATAATAGATTATATCATTATCATTGTTATTATAATCTTCATTATATAATTATATATATATATATATATATATATATATATATATATATAAATATATGTTCATATATATATATATATATATATATATATATATATATATATATATATATATATATATATATATTCATATATATATATATATATATATATATATATATATATATATATATATATATATATATATATATATATATATATATATATATGAGCTTGTGTGTGAATATATAGTTTCACATTTTTTGACGATGATAATCGCATGAATGAGAAACACACGCTATACATGCATATTTTGAATATTCTTGTTCATATTTTCTCTCTACATTTCTTTAACCTCACTGTATGTGAATCCCTACATTCTGTAGTCAAGCACTCCGAGAAGAAGAATCCGTGAGTTTACAGAGAATAAATGAATATTTGGTAGTGATAAAAACTCTGATAGGAATGTTTTCATTTTTATCTCAGATTATTATTCTTGGGGAAATATTCAAAATTTCGATGATCGGTTCCTCAAAATCTACCTGACTGATTCTATAAGCCTCGAGTGAAATATAATATAATAATAATATTGATAATGTTTTTGTCATAATATTTCATTTCATATATATTTTTAAATATTACCTCAGGAATAATTAGATGGGTATACTGTTCATGTATGATGACGATAGACTATTCTATATGTATGTTTGTTTATTTGAAAATTATTGTCAATTTTTTTCCATTTCTTGATAAGACACCTTCGAATTGTCCATAGATCATCATGTCGTATTTAATGTATTCTTCTAGAGAATAGCATGATTGAAGTATAAAATAAGTTTAGAGGGCATTTTCCAATTTGATATATGATGGTATGGTTTCAATTTCATCCAGTAGTTTGTTGTACAGTTCGATATATGACAGATCTGTGACAGTTCTGAGCTGGGAGATGGATTTATATATAAAAGATTCAGGTTTTACCTTGCACCCTGTGAAATGGCGCAAACAAAATGAACAAATATACGAACACACAAACAAAACAGAGAAATATTATATTTGTACCGAACTGAAGTATTTGCAATAGGTCAACCAATTTGGGTTGCATGAAGAAAAAAACCACAACCCCTCGGAACGAACCAGTATGTATATTTACAAAAAAGTGTGCATTATTTGCTGTCATCAAGGCATGAGGTTTTTGGGCCTCTTTCAATATACTATTATATACAGGTAAAATCAGGTAAAATGTATTGCATTATAGGAATGTGTCATGTAAGAAATTTTGAATATGAATAATTTAAAATCAGTAAAATGTCAGAGAAATTTATTTTGAATGTGAAAAAATGATTTTTTTATTCACGATAGATATTATCAAGATAAGTTATCGGTGTGAAGCCGCAGCTATGGAACATGTTGACCTCTCAAATGATATAATTCAGTTCTGAGTCTGATCGAGCTATTATTAATTCGCTGTCGTCATGGAAATGAAAGAAAGAGATAGCGTCGAGAAAGAGAATACTATATTTTATCATTTGCTGTGTATGGTAATAGAGGAGGAATGTTACATGAAAGATCTCGAAGATGGCAATTGAGAAAGTTATGACATGGTTTCACACAAATAATGAATATAGTGATGAAAAATATGAAAATATTAATTATTTAGAACTAAGGCAACAACTAACTTTTTATTCTACTTGGATATGGATCACTGATCTGATTAATGAAATTTATAATATCATTTTTGAATATAATTGGAAGAGTAAAACTTTTATGAGTTCATTCAAGATCTATTTTCGGTTTTTATGTTTCCGCACCACAGGTCAAACGAAAGAAGTACAAATCCAATTGGAACTTGGTATACACAAGTGCCATCATCTAATTCGATACTATACATGGTTTCGAGAAAAAAATCGGTTACACAACTTCTGAAAGAACCAATTTCGAAGTTTTCATAAACACAGTGAGGATATAACCCCGAGGAGAAAATTTGGAAAATATATTTCCGCAGAATAAATTAACACTTTCACGTAGTTTTAATGTGATTATGATGCATCAGTCCGAAGTATCATGCATCGTATAGTCCGTTTTGATAGACAAATATGTTGCAATTTTTGTGTGTCAATCCCAACTATTAAAAAGCCCAGCGAGAATTCATTCAAAAGGTATGAAAAATTATATTGTAGGACGATACCAATAAGTGATAACTGAGTTAGGAATGCAGTTACATAAAAGCTTCAAACTCAAGAACCATAGTTTTCTATTACATTTCATATGAATATGCCTTTGCTTTGCCGCTCAACCAACAGCGCATAAGCTGCGTTTCCGACTTATGGGAAAATGACGAATTTCCGAAAATATCTCCAATAATATAAGCTTTCTGAAGTTCCCATCTCCAATCTTGGAGAAGAGTGAATATATAAATCGAAAACGCTGTTTCAAAGCTTATATTCAGATATATGACCCGCTATATGGGAGTAAATAAATTCAGGATCTACTTTAATCGGACCGAATATACCACAATATGAACGCAAATAATTTTTCTCCATCATTTGAAGGAAATAACTGATCAGCGTGGACGTATTTATCAACATTGAGTTAGTTCAACCTAGAATCGGCGATTATTCGTACATTGCAGAAAATTATCGAATTAATTGAATATATATTGTCCCTAAGACCTACAATGGTTCAATGAGATAGAAAAATGTACAATCAATAAATGTTGATCAGTATAATGCATAATAATATTAGGATTTTATATTACTCTGTCTACAAAAAAAAATGAGTGTGAAGCTAATGGGATGTCGGATAAGTCTAGTGAGATAGCAAGTGACGTATCATGATAACGAGAGAGAGAGAGAATGATGATCATACAGTATATAAGGTGGATGTTGTTGGTCAGTAAAGTTGTACTGAAACCAGCCACCAACCATGAAGACGTCGATCTTGGTCCTCCTCGCTGTCTCGGCTTTTGCCGTAGCATCGGTCATCCCCGGTGACAACACCGTGCACAAGAGAGTTGGTGAGTTATATTTACATGACACATTATCGCCTGTTATACAAGGAAAGTAATATAAGGGGCCAATGTATACGAAAATTGGAAATTAAACATTGTGAAACAATGAGAAAACGCATGGAATAGATATAATTCACGGTACTGTAGATCAACATTAAACGAACATTATGAACAGAATTGATATCATATCGAGATAAAATTTATCAGGATGCCCCGAATTAGTGATATTGATAGAATGGGGAGTAGTTGAGTGAATGAAAATTGAAAAATAATATGGGGATCAGGTCACTGAAATCATCTAACAAACAACAATGTATTACAAAAATCAATCTACTAAAAGGACCTGATAAACTAGATGCGGGGAAAGATCTATTTTGTGCCAAATTCATACATTGAATAACGATTAGATAGGATGAGACTGAAAAAATTCATCCTGATTTTCAGCTGACAAGGAATTCCTTGTCGCCCAGAAGAACCTTCTGAAACTCTTGGTCCGCCCTCACCAATTCAACCTCTACAAAGACCAAGCCCAGATTGGCAAGGACTGGAAAATCGAAGCTGAGCTGTCCAGCTACACCAACACCAAGGCTGTCAAACAGTTCTTGTATGCGTACAAGCAGGGATTCCTCCCCAGGGGAGAAATCTTCTCAGTCTTCTACCCAGAGTACCTCGAGCAAGCCGTCCACCTTTTCGACGTCTTCTTCTTCGCCAAGGACATCACGACTTTCTACAAGGTGAACAAGCGAACTTTTGAGAACGATAATCGAATACCTTCATACTCCTTTTTCAATCTTGTGTCTAAAACGTTTCTCTCGTTTTTGTTTAGACTGCCTGCTGGGCTCGCGACAACATCAATGAGGGTATCTTCGTCTATGCTCTGAGCATCGCTGTTATGCAGCGTGAGGACTGCAAGGACTTCGTCCTGCCCGCTCCTTATGAAATCTACCCCCACCTTTTCGTCAACAGCGAGACCATCCAGAAGGCTTATGAAGTCAGGATGCAAGGAAAGAGCTACAACTATGTTGACTCCGTCTACAAGGTTGACCAGACCTACTACATCCCATCCAACTACTCCGGCGCTTACTACACTCAGAACCAAGACCAGTTCGTATCCTACTTCACCGAGGATGTCGGCCTCAACACCTTCCACACCTACTGGAACATGGACTACCCCTTCTGGGCCAACTCCGAATACTACAACCTCAAGTTCGACCGACGTGGAGAGCTCTTTTACTATACCCAACACCAGCTGATGGCCCGTTACTACTTGGAACGTCTGTCCAACGGACTTGGAGAAGTCAAGCCTTTCTCATACTCTTACAAGACCCCCGTTTCCGTAAGTATAATGAGAAATGAATGGTATTCACTTTTTTTTTTGAGTACACAAGTTTCCACGTGTATACTATAATGTGTTTTCTTCTTCAGGGATTCGAGCCATCTCTGCGTTACCAGAACGGAAAGGAATTCCCCATGCGCCCCGAGTTTGTCAAGTTCTCCAACAGCTACAAGACCGAACAGGCCCTTGCTTTCGAGAGGAGAATCTTCGACTCCATCGATCTTGGATTCGTCTTCACCGTAAGAACCGCTCACAATTGAATGAGTTTCTATGAGTCATCATTACGCAATGCTGTGATTTGTTAGTCGATAAAGTCATTCAAACTGATATCAATTTTGGTTCAATATCACAGAAGGACGGCTCAAAGGTCGCTCTGACCGAGAAGGAAGGTATCAACCTGATTGGAGAAATCATCATGGGATATAGCGATTCTACCAACAAGCAATTCTACGGATCCATCTACAACATGATGAGGACCATCTTCGGACACGTCACCGACCCAACCTACTCTTACGGTGTAAGTATAATCTATTTGAAACTATTCTCAAATTCCGGATAGTGGAGATTTGAAGAGTACTTCGTATCCGATTCTTCTGTATCTATATAATGTGTCAATTGAATGCAATATTTTGATTCATCAGGTTGCCCCCGGTGTGTTCGAGCACTTCGAGACTGCCCTCAGGGACCCCGCTTACTACACCATGTACAAGCGCATCGAATATTTGTTCAGCTCCTACAAGGAAAACCTCCCCCACTACACCACCGACGAGCTTGTCTACCCCGGTGTCAAGATCGCATCCCTCGAGGTCGAGAAACTTATCACCTTCTTCGACAACTTCGATATTGATCTCGACAACGCCGTCGATGTTGGAACCATTGAAGATGGTGAATTCGTCAACATCCAAGCCCGTCAACAGCGTTTGAACCACAAATCCTTCAACTACAAGGTCAAGGTTGAGAGCGACAAGTCCGCTTACTCCATGATCCGTGTCTTCCTCGGACCCAAGTATGACTCTTTCGGAAAGGAATTCACCTTCGACAAGATCAGGGAATACATGGTCGAGCTCGACCGATTCACCTACAAGCGTGAGTTGAATTCTCATTCCACATAGCACTACATTCTGTGTTCATTTCTATCCATATTTTCATTTCTTCCTGTGGTTTTCAACACTGTTACTTTCATCTGTGCAGTTACCGCTGGCAGCAACGTGATCGAACGTAACTCCCACGACTCCAGTGTCACCGTCGAAGACAAGACCGCCTACAGGCAGCTGTTCAACCAGGTCGAGAAGGCTCTTGCCGGTGAAGCACCTTTCTACGTTGATGAGGTATGAATATACATTCTGCTCCTCACTCCCGTGTATTTCCAGCAGGGCTCATCTGAATGTGGTATAAAATGAATTATTCTATTTCTTCTAGACCGAACGTCACTGCGGATGGCCCCAGAGGCTCCTCCTCCCCAAGGGACAGAAGCAAGGTATGGCTTTCCGTTTCTTCGTCATGGTCACTCCCTTCGATGAGACCAAGGTCACCGACTTGAAGCACTTGGACTTCACCTCCATGCCATACTGCGGTGTTGGCAAGCACGGAGTCTACCCCGACAGCTACCCCATGGGATACCCCTTCGATCG
The DNA here is from genome assembly GCA_964007535.1 of Brachyptera risi. Classification (NCBI taxonomy): domain Eukaryota; kingdom Metazoa; phylum Arthropoda; class Insecta; order Plecoptera; family Taeniopterygidae; genus Brachyptera; species Brachyptera risi. The sequence goes on from OZ023328.1 coordinate 38,456,440, forward strand.
TGAGATCAAGAGCTTCGAGGAGTTCTACAAGTTCACCCCCAACATGCACTACGAGGATGTCATGATCTTCCACAAGAAATACGAAGAGGTCAACGCCGCCCTTCACCACTAAATCGTCTCATGCTGCAACTATAACCATCTCACATAATGCCAGCTATTCAATTCATCATCAATAATAGTAATTTGTAGATGTTTATGCTTTCCACCAATGTATTCAATATAGCATCTGGAACGAACTGATCACCAATTTTACGTCGATCACAGCTTTCGCGCAATGGTTTTCTCTTAAAATGTGTTAATTTAATTACCTGTCACCTTGTAAAATTGTAAATTTTCCATCTAGTTATTTCTAATAAAAATGTATAGATGTAATTTGTCATGAATTGTTGCTATTGTTCTTGTTCACCCTGATTGTTCGTCATTCTCCACTTTTTCTTTCACTATGAAATAATTTTCGTTTCGAGTTCCCCTATGATGTCAGTACACATCCAATCAATTTACTGTACATCAATGAGTAAAATCATATTTTCTGCTTATTGCCAATTCGGCTGTCCTGTTGTTGCTCAAGTTCATATCAGATATGTTGCATTAAATCAAACTTCCAAACGTTTGGTCCGATAAAGCTCAAGCTCGATATACCGAGTCATGTATGGCGCCTAATTGTATCACAAGAAACTAGTTTATTACCTAGATTATAAACTAGATTATTCCAAGTATATTATTCTCGAAGATCTGCTCAAAATTCAAAACCGCCTGAGAGCACTTCCTCTAAAGAGTGTTGCCTGTTGCTAGCTTCGCGCAGGACTTGGTTCACGGTGAGCTACCGCTCGACTAGATAACACTCTCGGGGAGAAAAATTTCAAAGTTTTTCAAAATGTAAATTCAGTTATTCAAATTCATATATAGTTTTCAATATGTTTGCAATAAATATTACATTTTTGTAATAATCTTCACATTACTGGCACCAAGTTTTTTCATTTTAATAATCTCATATTGCTCATCTTACACCCCATTTGTCTTTCAATAACATCGAAACGTTATACAAAATAATCTCAATGGCCATTGATGAAAGATAGTACATCCGAATATAGTAATAGATGATAAAGATTGTAGAGTTTATATTAAAAAAATCATTACGATGATGAATTCAAAACTTTTATTGATTTTCTGATCAATCGACTGATTATTATTATGAATGAATTAAAGTCACTTCTCATTTTATTTCACAATGTTACCATGAAAAAAAATTCTTCTTATACCAACATGATTAATTTGATCCCATTTTGAATTGCAATGGTTGAATTTAATCAGTGTAGAGATTCAATTAATGTTGACCCTACTTCTATATTTCCATATTTCCATATTCTTATTCTTACGTGCATGCAGGTCGTGCCTACAGCAACCAAAACTATCATTACCATGAACCTTTGTGCAGGAAAAGTCAACACATAAACCGTTGTGGGATTTAGGATTTTAGGATATTTTTTGAGAATTTTTTGTAGTAGGTTTTTTTTGTAGCGTTTTAGGATATGGAAGCCCTTTGTAGGATCATCAAATATTATTTCCACGAAACGTTCATGCCTGCAGGACTGGCATACATTATTCCAATGAACCGTCTGTGGCAACAAGACTCGTGATCTATTTTCCCAGGAACCATCGCTCAGGTAATAGTCGACCCGAGCAATCACGTATTGAATAATTTCTCCATTCTTTAAAAAATATTCCCCAATGTAGATCGAACCCTCGACCCTGATAGCGACAGAGCACTATAACGACAGCTATAGCAATTTATGTAGTCATGTCAACTACAGAATTTGTTCACGGTATAAGCGATCTCGTATCAATTGATTTATAAAAGCAAATTTTTATAAAACACCAGTTGAGAGTTGACTTAATACCAGGCTCCAAAAACTTGAATTATTCCGTTTACCTCTTTTCAATAACAAAAATGGTAAAAGAAGATTAGAATACGCAATACCTTCAATATTCAATTAAATACTTGTTGACTTGAGAAAAATGAATAAGTATGCTCAAATTAAAAAATAAATTAAAGCCTTCATTATAAAAACAGTTCATTTCACATAATTCCAAATCTACGTTAATCACGTACTTATGGTAACAGTATGGACCCTATTGGTTGTTATTGATTTCAATCTTTGTTAATGTCAATTACAGAATATGTTGACACAATATGGACATACTAATTAATTCCAAATTGGTTGCTTCTTATTCTTTTTCATATTCGTTATCATTTAACCTTGCAAATTGAATTATGTTATGATATAAGTTTATTAAATATTAGCATTGTAGATCACAGCGTATGTGAGTGTTTCTGTTTTTCATCGTCTAAACCACAGATAAGCCACTTATGGCTTATTGGACGAGAGTTTTAAACTGTATTACATTATTGTATAATTTAATTTGTGACAATAAAAAAAAAATATATATATATATATATATATTTAATTAAGATCGATCCCGGCAATTGATCACCATAATAAATCATTCAAATGTCGTATTTCATATAAACCAGCATAACCAGTTGAGAGTCGTCCATCTTATTTCAATCGTTTTCACTACGCCTACTAATGTCGCGTTCCCGAGTTCAGTGCCCTCTCAGGCGATCAAATGAACTACGTGCTTGCGGAAAGTGTATTTCGTGTGTTCGTTAGAAGGAATATACGTGGCCGCGCGGGTCAGCTATTGCTAAGACCCGAACCAACCCAAACGATGGGTCGTGGGAATGGTGCATGCATGGTTCGTGGGAATAGAATAACTCTGAAAGTCCTTGGAATTTAGCTTTGGAACCATTAAAATTCGAGCTTCTTATTGCCTAATTAATAAGTGTACCAAATTGAGTTTCATTTTGGCATCACCGTTTGCACTAAAGTTAGAGATCTTCAATTCTTCACTCAACTAAAAGAAGCGTTTGAATCTATGGTCAAATACTCACAAAAAGTATGAGTAGTATAAGTATATGAATCATGCGCTTGATCAAAAAATACAGAAACAATTGCTTGGGTATACTATACACCCAAGGTAGGGGTTAAACTACGGCGATGCCATTTTTGATACAAAATTGACGATATAAATTATATAAATGTCGGGATTTTTTTTATAACGTGTGAACAAATTCACGAAAGCCTCTATGGCTAGAACTTCTCTGAGATTTTGTAGGGGCCCACATGATCTCATCATATTTTTTTGTGTGTTTCATGCAAGATTTCATGTTATTGAATTGACGACTCGCAGTCTCCGCCACCATGACGTCGGAAATCATACCGTCCAATCAACAGGGCTGTTAGAACTGTAGTCAAATTAAAATATCCTATCGGGTTATCTTGAAATGACTACAAATGATATGATCTAACTGGCTGACTGGTAAAGCCACGCCTATTTCAATTTGTCAATTGAGAAAACTGGGAAAAAATGGTTGAGAAATTGATTGTAAATCAACTATAGTTGAGGGTTCATTCAGAACTCGATTCAGAAGCGTATTAGTCCGATGAACAAATTCTTTTGTAAGGCAATTAGAAAATGGTCGATGAAATTGGCTACAATCGTTATTCTGAAGAAATATTTTCGATCAATACCTACTCAATTAGTTTTTATTATACACAATAGAACTGAAATGGAGAAATCATTAAAAATACAGTGTTAAACCGGCATTCAAGTTTTGTATCAAGTTTCAATGTTATTTTTAAAAAATGATTATAAATAAAACACACTTTGAATATGAATAATTGCAAATCCGTATATTGTCGAAATAAATGTATTCTAAATGTGAAATCATTGCATTTTTTATTCAAGATATATTTTATCTGAATTAGTCAACGGTGAGAAGTCAGCTGTGAAACATATTGACCTTTCAATTCGTAGACTTTAGTTCTGAGTCTGATCGAGTTATCTATTGGCTGTCGTCATGGGGATGACAGAAAGAGATAGCGTCGAGAAAAAATAATATATATTTTATAATTTGCTGTATATGAAAAGTGAGGAAAATGTTACGAAAAAGTCTTGGAGATAGAAAATTGAGAGGAAATGAGTTAGTTTTGCACAGATGATGGATAGTATAATTGGAAAATATGAAAGTATCGATTATTTAGAACGACGTCACCATATTTCTTTCTACTTCACTAGGAGATGACATTACTAATCAGAAGAATTAAGTATATGAAATTATAATTGAATATTAATATGATGAGATGAGCGAAGCGAATTGACTCAATTTCACCGTACTCGAAAAAAACGAACTTTTTTGTTTTTGTTTTTTGGTTCGCGCTTCACAGACCAAACGAAAGTACAAATTCAATTGAAACTTGGAATACACAAGTGGTGTAATTCAATTCGATACGGTACTGGGTAATTTTGAGGCACAATCGGTTGCACTCTGTCCACTTTTGAAGGATCCCATCTAAAAGCTTTCAAAAACTCCATGAGTCGAACAACATGAACAATAAGAGAATATGCAGAATATATTTATTGAGAATGAATTCACATTTTCACGGAATTAAAATATGATAGTATATAGATCTACACATCAATCCGAAGTTTCACATGAATCGTATCAGCCGTTTTGATAAGTAGATTAATATAATTTTTTACATCAATCAAAGCTATTGAAAAACCCATCAAGAATTTTACTCAGTTAATATGCAGGCGAAACCAATTAAATTGAGTAATAATTGAAATCTGTATATAAAAGTATGTATATAATAATAACGTATATAAAAGAGAGGCAGTGGCATTATCGTTCCGAAGTCAAGGTGCATCTATAGCTTTCCATTACATTCCAAATACATATGCCCACTATATACGCTTAACCAACAACGCGTATGCTACGTTTTCCTGGTTTAGGAAAAGTAACGGATTTATGAAAATATTTTCAATATAAGAAGCTTTCTGAATATTTCAACTATATCCTTGGAAGAAAGAAGATAATTATATGAATCCAGAACGCTATCTCATAGCGTATATTTGAATATGAAGAGCTATTTTAGTGAATAAATTCAGGTTCTAGTTCAATCGTACAGAATTTGATATAGGCCTACGTAGTACGAACGCATGTATTCTTTTCTCCATTGGTCGGAAAAATTGATCGATCAGCGAATACGTTTTCGTCAACATTCAGTTATTTCAATTATCAATTCAATTGTTCCATTTATCATTAATTGTTATTTATGGCAATTATTTGTTCTTTGCTACAGATAATCGCTTGAATTGAATATCGTTCTCGAATGTCATTCTCTCCAACTTCAACTTCATTTTCATTCTTTTCATTCTTTCTATTAAAATATATTGGAATGCGTCATTCATTATTTTTCATTTTATTGTCAAATTAAATGTTCATTTTTCACCATTATTCATTTATATCCAACATTGTATTATCTTCATTCAAAACCATATACAAGCCTGTATCAGGCTTGTATATGGTTTTGTGAACATGTATGTATAATATATTGGGAATCTATGAAAGGAATTTCAACTTCATGAGGCACGATTGAAATTTGGATGAGTCATTATGAAATAGTGAGTACGGTAAAGCGTATTCGCGAAATATATTATTAGGTTTTCATCTAACCGTTCACAACAAGATACTGCGTTGTAGTGATTATGTTAATTGGTATGCGAAATGAAATAAATACATTTCCCAGTACTATTACCTGATAAACCATTATGACAAGCCAAAGTCTGACCAATTGGATTTTTTAATTTTTTTATTATTATTATTGGTCACATACACTGATAAAGAAATGAAAACACAATTACAGCAAAAAAACATCCACAAAGCCCTTCAAAAAATACTTAACTGTGGGTTAAAATAGTGAATTATAAGTACAATTCAAATTCGGACGTATTTCTCAAACATTAAAAATAATAAGGTAGTTGAAGTAGAAAGAAAGAAAGAAAAACATTGAGTGATTTGTTACATTCTACTTACGAAGTGTAAGATTTTTTTGATTACTATTGATTTTAAGCAATCAAGTTACATCAAGTAACGAAAAAGAGTAGACAGTTGTACAAGATTGTAAGAAAAGACACACAATACAGAATATTTTTTAAATTGACAAGTCAAAATAATATTGATAGTATAAATAGTATATAATTATCAATCAAAAATTGAAAAAAAAATTGGGTATTGACACCCTTCTAATTTCAACAATTTGAACTGCGAGGCACAACAACATTCATGATAATGAAAAAAAAAAGAAGCAATATAAGACAATTTAAAATAATCATGATCTAGACACCGAGAGTAATTGTCCGGATGTCAATTTCCTAAATCCCATTGAAATAATGGAATATTGATGAATTAGTAAATTTTGGTAGGCCCATTTAAATATTCACCAATCACCAGCTTAGTTATCATGCCTATTTTTATTTTCCAATAAAAATTATTTCTTATTTTTATTTCTAAAAATTTTTCACTTTTATTTCTCGTTTAACATCTTTGTATTTTTCTAATTTTTTTAAATGTAATTCCAAACGATTTAAATTATATGGAATTGAATATTCTAGTCTCCTGACGACAAGTTTATTATTGAATGATGGTAATTTGAATTTTTCATGTATCTGAAGTCTGGTATTTATAAATGTTTCATTAGGTATTTTACGAAGGTCATTGAAATAATATTTCAATTTGAGTTTATATGTGAATAGTTCTGAGATAGGAAGAACATTACAATATTGATACATTCTATCTAAATCGTTATTCGATGTAATTACCATGGAAGAGGGGATCATACATTTTATAATCTTATTTTGCAACGATTGGATTTGTTTTATATGCGAATTGGATGCATTTCCCCAAGCTAATAAACCGTAAGATATTATAGTAGTTGATGATGTTGCTAATGTAGTCAAGTGACTACCATTCATGTATTTCGTGTATTTTATTTGTCCATGAGAGTAGAATCAAACACTCAGAAAAAAAAAATGTCGAAATGACTTCTGACAGCTGTCATTGCCACTGGAAGTCGATCAGTTTGAGGCAAAATATTTATTTAGGTTGACTGTGAACCGGATCTTGCGGTGAATTAATGGTGAGCCTACGATAAGAAAAAGAGGCTACTGTGGCCCACCTACGTCACTATAAAGGTATAATGAAATGAAACATGAAAACTATTTCATAGCGACAAATCTATATTCAAATTGTGAACCAGGCTTAACGTATGAAGGTACGTTGAAATAGAAAAGAACGATTAATGCGGATCAGTAATGCATGATGATATTTGGATTTAAGATAACTCTGTATACAAAAAATGAAATGAATAACTCATGAGATGCCAGATAAGGCGAGATGATAGGTCGTGATCCAGACAGAGAAGGAATATGTGTATGCAGTAGTATATAAGGTGGATGTTGTTGGTCAGTAAAGTTGTACTGAAACCAGCCACCAACCATGAAGACGTCGATCTTGGTCCTCCTCGCTGTCTCGGCTTTCGCCGTAGCATCGGTCATCCCCGGTGACAACACCGTGCACAAGAGAGTTGGTGAGTTATATTTACATGACACATTATCGCCTATTATACAAGAACAATGATATATCGGGCCAATGAATTCGGGAATTATATATTAAACAGGAGAAGAAAGCATGGATTAGATATAATATACTGTGAATGAATCAACATTACACGAAAAATACAGACATAATTAATATCGTATCGAGATAAAAAATATTGGGATGCCCCGAATTGGTGATATGAGGAAGAATAGGGAATAATTGATTATGAATATGAGTGAAGTGAGTTTGAATATGAGTGGAGTGAATATGAATTGAAAAAAAATCGGAGGATCAGATCATTGAACTCATGTAACAACAAAAAATGTATCACAAAAATCAATCAACTGAAAAGATCTGATCAACTGGATGCATGGAGAGTTCTGTTTTGGAGCGAATTCACACATTGAATGACAATTATATGAGATGAGACTGACATAATTATTCCTGAATTTTAGCTGACAAGGAATTCCTTATCGCCCAGAAAAACCTTCTGAAACTCTTGGTCCGCCCTCACCAATTCAATCTCTACAAGGACCAAGCCCAGATCGGCAAGGACTGGAAAATCGAAGCTGAGCTGTCCAGCTACACCAACACCAAGGCTGTCAAACAGTTCTTGTATGCCTACAAGCAGGGATTCCTCCCCAGGGGAGAAATCTTCTCAGTCTTCTACCCAGAGTACCTCGAGCAAGCCGTCCACCTTTTCGACGTCTTCTTCTTCGCCAAGGACATCACGACTTTCTACAAGGTGAGCAAGAGAAATTTTGAGAACGATGATCGAATACATTCATACTCTTTTTTCAATCTTGTGACTATAACGTTTCTCTCGTTTTTGTTCAGACTGCCTGCTGGGCTCGCGACAACATCAATGAGGGTATCTTCGTCTATGCTCTGAGCATCGCTGTCATGCAGCGTGAGGACTGCAAGGACTTCGTCCTGCCCGCTCCTTATGAAATCTACCCCCACCTTTTCGTCAACAGCGAGACCATCCAGAAGGCTTATGAAGTCAGGATGCAAGGAAAGAGCTACAACTATGTCGACTCCGTCTACAAGGTTGACCAGACCTACTACATCCCATCCAACTACTCCGGCGCTTACTACACACAGAACCAAGACCAGTTCGTATCCTACTTCACCGAGGATGTCGGCCTCAACACATTCCACACCTACTGGAACATGGACTACCCCTTCTGGGCCAACTCCGAATACTACAACCTCAAGTTCGACCGACGTGGAGAGCTCTTCTACTATACCCAACACCAGCTGATGGCCCGTTACTACTTGGAACGTCTGTCCAACGGACTTGGAGAAGTCAAGCCTTTCTCATACTCTTACAAGACCCCCGTTTCCGTAAGTATAATGAGAATGAATGGTATTCACTTTTTTTCTGAGTACACAAGTTTCCACGTGTATACTATAATGTGTTTTCTTCATCAGGGATTCGAGCCATCTCTGCGTTACCAGAACGGAAAGGAATTCCCGATGCGTCCCGAGTTCGTCAAGTTCTCCAACAGCTACAAGACCGAACAGGCCCTCGCTTTCGAAAGGAGAATCTTCGACTCCATCGATCTTGGATTCGTCTTCACCGTAAGAGTCGTTAACTATTGAATGAGTTTCTATGAGTTATTTTCACACAATGCTGTGATTTGTTCGTCAATAAAGTCATTCAAACTGATATCAATTTTGGTTCAATATTACAGAAGGACGGCTCAAAGGTTGCTCTGACCGAGAAGGAAGGTATCAACCTGATTGGAGAAATTATCATGGGATATAGCGATTCTACCAACAAGCAATTCTACGGATCCATCTACAACATGATGAGGACCATCTTCGGACACGTCACCGACCCAACCTACTCTTACGGTGTAAGTATAAATTTCGACTTTCTATTCGAAACTATTCTTGAATTGCGAATCATAGAGATTTGAAGAGTACTTCGTATCCGATTCTTCTGCATCTATATAATGTGTCAATTGAATGCTATATTTTGATTCATCAGGTTGCCCCAGGTGTGTTCGAACACTTCGAGACTGCCCTCAGGGACCCCGCTTACTACACCATGTACAAGCGCATCGAATACTTGTTCAGCTCCTACAAGGAAAACCTCCCTCACTACACCACCGACGAGCTTGTCTACCCCGGTGTCAAGATCGCATCCCTCGAGATCGAGAAACTCATCACCTTCTTCGACAACTTCGATATTGATCTCGACAACGCCGTCGATGTTGGAAGCATTGAAGATGGTGAATTCGTCAACATCCAAGCCCGTCAACAGCGTTTGAACCACAAAGCCTTCAACTACAAGGTCAAGGTTGAGAGCGACAAGTCCGCTTACTCCATGATCCGTGTCTTCCTTGGACCCAAGTATGACTCTTTCGGAAAGGAATTCACCTTCGACAAGATCAGGGAATACATGGTCGAGCTCGACCGATTCACCTACAAACGTGAGTTGATTTTGCATACTAGATAGCACAACATTTTGTGGTCATTTCTATTTCTTTTCTCATTTCTTTTTCCTGTGGTTTTCAACACTGTAACTTACATTTGTGCAGTTACCGCTGGCAGCAACGTGATCGAACGTAACTCCCACGACTCCAGTGTCACCGTTGAGGACAAGACCGCCTACAGGCAGCTGTTCAACCAGGTCGAGAAGGCTCTTGCCGGTGAAGCACCTTTCTACGTTGATGAGGTATGAATATACACTCTGCTCCTCAGCCCCATGTAATTCCAGCAGGGTTCATCTGAATGTGGTATAAAATGATTCATTCTATTTCTTTCAGACCGCACGTCACTGCGGATGGCCCCAGAGGCTCCTCCTCCCCAAGGGACAGAAGCAAGGTATGGCTTTCCGTTTCTTCGTCATGGTCACTCCCTTCGATGAGACCAAGGTCACCGACTTGAAGCACTTGGACTTCACCTCCATGCCATACTGCGGTGTTGGCAAGCACGGAGTCTACCCCGACAGCTACCCCATGGGATACCCCTTCGATCGTGAGATCAAGAGCTTCGAGGAGTTCTACAAGTTCACCCCCAACATGCACTACGAGGATGTCATGATCTTCCACAAGAAATACGAAGAGGTCAACGCCGCCCTCCACCAGTAAATTGTTTCTTGCAACTATCACCATCTTATATAATGCCAGCTATTCAATTCACCATCAATAATAGCAATTGCAGATGCTTATGCTTTCCACCAATGTATTTAATGTATTTAATGTGTTTTTGTTCATCTAGAACAAAATGACCACCAATGCTATCACGACACAGCTATTCTTCATGGGTATTCTCTTAAATGTGTTAATTTAATTACCTGTTATCTTGTAAAATTGTAAATTTTCCATTTAGTTATTTCTAATAAAAATGTATAAATGTAATTTATCATGAATTATTGTTGCTATTGTTTTCGTTCACCCTGATTGTTCGTCATACTCCCCTTTTTTTCACAATAGGAATTTCCATTCCGAGTTCCACAATAATGTCAGTACACATTCATTCAATTCACTGTACATCAATGAGTATAAATCATATTTTCTGCTCAGTTGCCATTTGTCTGTCCTGTAATTGCTCAAGTTCATATCAGATATTTTGCATTTAATGAAACTTCCAAACGTATGTTAACCGGATCTTGCAGGGAATTATTGGAGAACCTACAATTAGAAAAAGAGGCTATTGTGGCCCACCCAAGTCACTATAAAGGTATAATAATATAAAACATGATCACTATTTCATAGAGACAAATCTATATTCAAATTGTGAACAAGGCTCAACGTATAGATAGGTTCGGTGGAATAGGAAAGAACGATTATTGCCGATCAAAAATGCATGACAATATCTGGAATTAAGATAACTCTCTATACGGAGAATCAACTGAATAACTCATGAGATGCCAGATAAGGCGAGTGTGATAGGAGATGATAGGTCGTTATCCAGACAGAGAAGGAATATGTGTATGCCGTAGTATATAAGGTGGATGTTGTAAGTCTGTAAAATTGTACTGAAACTAGCCACCAACCATGAAGACTTCAATCTTGGTCCTCCTCACTGTCTCGGCTTTTGCCGTAGCATCGGTCATTCCCGGTGACACCACCGGACACAAGAGAGTTGGTGAGTGAAATTAACATAAATCGATGTCACCTATTAGTGAGGAGACAAGAATCTATAGGAAATATATTTTCAGGGACTGGTGTTTATACAAGTTCATTGTGAATAGTGATAATGAGCATGCATTGAATATAAGATATTGTGAATACAACAAATGTATGAGATACAAAGATGAACCGATTATATATCGGATATGAAGATGAAAATAATTTATGATACTTTGATTTCGTGATACTAGGAAAACGCGGGATGCGCGTTGTTAGACGAGCTTAGGGGTATAGAAATCTAGAATGAAAAATAATTTGTCAACCCAATCTACATCTACAGACCTTGGATCACTCCAAACGTTCAAAAACCTTACGAGAATCAGTTATGTCACGGCCTTCCTCTTCATTCATTTCAATCGTTTTGAATTAATTGGTGACACTTGTTGCTATAGATTTAATTGGTTCCCGTAATAGCCTAAATTGATGGGAAAATGCTTTATAAATGCGTTTTCTTCGTTATTTCTCATCCGATTGATGCGAAAAATCTCTCAAAATGTGCTTAATAGTTTCCTTTATATTCGGCGAAAATTTGAGAGGTCTTGAAAAATTTTGATTTTTCAAGTATTTTCCTCCGGGTTATTCTAATGGGGATTTTTGAAATTTCTAAAATTCATAAAAAAAAAGTTACCACCCGATAATGCCACAAAACTATACAGATCTAAGTTAGATGAGGAACCATGACGAAAAAAAGTTTGAAGTTGATAGCTGTAGCCGTTTGACCTGTGGAGAACCGACAAAAAAACATAAAAAAAAAAAAAAAAAAAAAAAACATAAAAACGAACACCAATTTTTTTCAGTATGTCAAATTGAATCCTCGCTAAAGCTCGTCTAATTACCAAAAATTCGAACCATAGTGTGAGAGTATAACGTGGGCTCTGAAAATTTTGCGGCTATCAGATCATTGTTATTCATGTATGGACCAGTACATTATTACGATGATAAATAACATACGGAATGATGCCTTCAATTCAGAAATGGATATGTTAGAACACTATGATACTATTGAGAATGATGCGACTGACAGAATAACTCCTGAATTTCAGCTGACAAGGAATTCCTTGTAGCCCAGAAGAACCTTCTGAAACTCTTGGTCCGCCCTCACCAATTCAACCTCTACAAAGACCAAGCCGAGATCGGCAAGAACTGGAACATTGAGACTGAGCTGTCCAGCTACACCAACACCAAGGCTGTCAAACAGTTCTTGTATGCCTACAAGCAGGGATTCCTCCCCAGGCGAGAAATCTTCTCAGTCTTCTACCCAGAGTACCTCGAACAGGCCATCCACCTTTTCGACGTCTTCTTCTTCGCCAAGGACATCACGACTTTCTACAAGGTGGGCAAACAAACTCTTGAGAACCAATATCGAATATACCTCCATACTAATTTTTTCAAATTTGTGTCTTACATTTCTTTCGTTCTTGTTTAGACTGCCTGCTGGGCTCGCGACAACATCAATGAGGGTATCTTCGTCTATGCTCTGAGCATCGCTGTAATGCAGCGTGAGGACTGCAAGGACTTCGTCCTGCCTGCTCCTTATGAAATCTACCCCCACCTCTTCGTCAACAGCAAGACCATCCAGAAGGCTTATGAAGTCAGGATGCAAGGAAAGAGCTACAACTATGTCGACTCCGTCTACAACGTTGACCAGACCTACTACATCCCATCCAACTACTCCGGCGCTTACTACACCCAGAACCAAGACCAGTTCGTATCCTACTTCACCGAGGATGTCGGCCTTAACACCTTCCACACCTACTGGAACATGGACTACCCCTTCTGGGCCAACTCCGAATACTACAACCTCAAGTTCGACCGACGTGGAGAGCTCTTTTACTATACCCAACACCAGCTGATGGCCCGTTACTACTTGGAACTTCTGTCCAACGGACTTGGAGAAGTCAAGCCTTTCTCATACTCTTACAAGACCCCCGTTTCCGTAAGTATAATGAGAATGAATGGTATTCACTTTTTTTCTGAGTACACAAGTTTCCACGTGTATACTATAATGTGTTTTCTTCTCCAGGGATTCGAGCCATCTCTGCGTTACCAGAACGGAAAGGAATTCCCCATGCGCCCCGAGTTCGTTGAGTTCTCCAACAGCTACAAGACCGAACAGGCCCTCGCTTTCGAAAGGAGAATCTTCGACTCCATCGATCTTGGATTCGTCATCAAAGTTAGAGTCGCTCACATTGTTTGAGTTTCTATAATTCATCATCACGCAATTCTGTGATTTGTTTGTCAATAAAATAAATCAAACTGATATAAATTTTTGTTTTTCATTACAGAAGGACGGCTCAGAGTCTTCTCTGACTGGAAGCGAAGGTATCAACGTGATTGGAGAAATTATCCTAGGATATAGCGATTTCACCCACAAGCAATTCCACGGATCCATCTACAACATGATGAGGACCATCTTCGGACACGTCACCGACCCAACCTACCCATACGGTGTAAGTATAGTCTATTTGAGACCATTCTCAAATTCCATATCATTGAGATTTGAAGAGTAGGCCTACTTTTTATTCGATTCTTCTGTATCTATATGATGTGGCAATTGAATGCAATATTTTGATTCATCAGGTTTCCCCCGGTGTGTTCGAACACTTCGAGACTGCCCTCAGGGACCCCGCTTACTACACCATGTACAAGCGCATCGAATACTTGTTCAGCTCCTACAAGGAAAAGCTTCCCCATTACACCACCAACTTTCTTCTCTACCCCGGTGTCAAGATCGAATCCCTCGAGGTCGAGGAACTCATCACCTTCTTCGACAACTTCGATATTGATCTCGACAACGCCGTCGATGTTGGAACCATTGAAGATGGTGAATTCGTCAACATCCAAGCCCGTCAACAGCGTTTGAACCACAAAGCCTTCAACTACAAGGTCAAGGTTGAGAGCGACAAGTCCGCTTTCTCCATGATCCGTGTCTTCCTTGGACCCAAGTACGACTCTTACGGAAAGGAATTCACCTTCGACAAGATCAGGAAATACATGATCGAGCTCGACCGATTCACCTACAAACGTGAGTTGATTTCTCATTCTACATGGCACTACACTTTGAGTTCATTTCTATCTTTATTTTCATTCTTTTCTTTGTGGTTTTCAATATTGTTTCTTTCATTTGTGCAGTTACCGCTGGCAGCAACGTGATCGAACGTAACTCCTACGACTCCAGTGTCACCGTTGAAGACAAGACCGCCTACAGACAGCTGTTCAACAAGATCGAGAAGGCTCTTGCCGGTGAAGCACCTTTCTACGTTGATGAGGTATGAATATACACTCTGCTCTTCAGTCCCGGGTAATTCCAGCATGGTTCATCTGAATGTGGTATAAAACGAATTATTCTGTTTCTTTCAGACCGAACGTCACTGCGGATGGCCCCAGAGGCTCCTCCTCCCAAAGGGACAGAAGCAAGGTATGGCTTTCCGTTTCTTCGTCATGGTCACTCCTTTCGATGAGACCAAGGTCACCGACTTGAAGCACTTGGACTTCTCTTCCATGCCCTACTGCGGTGTTGGCAAGCACGGAGTCTACCCCGACAGCTACCCCATGGGATACCCCTTCGATCGTGAGATCAAGAGCTTCGAGGAGTGCTACAAGTTCACCCCCAACATGCACTACGAGGATGTCATGATCTTCCACAAGGAATACGAAGAGGTCAACGCCGCCCTCTAACAGTAAATTGTCTCATGCAACTATCACCATCTTACATAATGCCAGCTATTCAATTCACTATCAATAATATTAGCTTGTAAATGCTTATGCTTTCCATCAATGTATTCAATATAGCATCTGGAACAATCTGACCACCAATGTTACGACATTCACAGCTTTTGCGCATACGTATTCTCTCAATATGTGTTAATTTTATTCGTTGATTTGTAAAACTACTTTTTTCATGTAGTATTTTCCAATAAGAATGTATAAATGTAATTTTTCATGAATTGTTGATATTATTTGACTTTACTCCGAATTTTTATAGTTTCCCTCTATTTCCTTCTTCTTCTCATATTCTCCATTCTGAGTTCCACATCATACCCATAAAATTGTACTCACCAAATATTAAATGACCATCGTGAAAATTTGGCTCAGTTAGACAAGATTCTCTCATTGATGAGCGTAGCGAAGTCTCCATCCCACTCTTATAAGGCTTTGTCTGTGTTTTTTTTTTTTTTTTTTTTTTTTTTTTTTTTTTTTTGTAAGCACTCCACAGGTCGCAAGGGTTGACTGATCAACATGAAACTTTTTTTGTACACGCAAACTCATCCAACTTAGAACTGTATAGTTTTTGGGATGAATCGGTCGGACCGATTTTGAGAATCATCATCTCAAAGTTTCTAAAAACCCCATAAGATTTGGCTGGGCGGAAAATGTTGAAAAATAAAATCTCTCCAAATGGGATGAAATTTTCTCTAAATGTGTATTCATGGATTTTACACACTAGTCAAACGCGAAATATGCGTTGTAAGATGAGCGAGATATCTCAATAAGGTATAAAAGTCCTTGAAATAGTTTTACCCTTGCTACTTTATCGACTTTGGTATTCTACACACCTTGATATCTGAATAAGCTATAAAAGTCGTTAAAGAAGTTCTACTCTTGCTACTTCATTGACTCTGGTATTCTACACACCTTGACGCATATAAAAAATACTTCATTGTTGGTCAACTCTTGAATCTAGAAAGCAGTGAATCTCGACAACTTAATTCTGTCATAATTTTTATGATATATTTTATGAATATTATCAGTCATTTTATTTTTTTCTCCAAAACGACTGATCAGAATTGCTTACAAAATCGTAATAATGTGTAAAATCCATGTATACACATTTAGAGAAAATTTCATCCCATTTGGAGAGATTTTATTTTTCAACATTTTCCGCCCAGCCAAATCTTATGGGGTTTTTAGAAACTTTGAGATGATGATTCTCAAAATTGGCCTGACCGATTCATCCCAAAAACTATACAGTTCTAAGTTGGATGAGTTCGCGTGTACAAAAAAAGTTTCATGTTGATCAGTCAACCCTTGCGACCTGTGGAGTGCTTACAAAAAAAAAAAAAAAAAACAAACAAAAAAAAAAAAAAAAAAAAAACACACAGACAAAGCCCTATAAGAGTGAGATGGAGACTTCGCTACGCTCATCAATTATTACGATTTTTTAAGCAATTCTGATCAGTCGTTTTGAAGAAAAAAAATAAAATGACTGATAATATTCATAAAATATATCATAAAAATTGTGACAGAATTAAGTTGTCAAGATTCACTGCTTTCTAGATTCAAGAGTTGACCAACAATGAAGTATTTTTTATATGCGTCAAGGTGTGTTGAATACCAGAGTCAATGAAGTGGCAAGAGTAGAACTACTTTAACGACTTTAATAGCTTATTCAGATATCAAGGTGTGTAGAATACCAGAGTTGATAAAGTAGCAAGGGTAGAACTCCTTCAAGGACTTTTATACCTTATTCAGATATCTCGCTCATCTTACAACGCATATTTCGCGTTTGACTAGTTTTCATTCCATGCACGAAAATAGATTTTGTTCTTCGCGAGTACCTATCTATATTTTATAGATCAGAATAGAAATGTTCCTAATAATTTGTTTACATACCCATAGACCATGATAGACTATAATACATGGTTCATAATACTATCACATTGATCATGATATAGTCTGTTGAACTAATCTCGAGCGAGTGTTGAAGATCTTTGTAGTTTGCTCGTCTATTGTCAGTTGAGCTAGTTAAATTAATATGTCAATCATCTCCACAGATTTCATTGTATCATACACTGTTGCATTTCACTCAAATTATTATATACTTGAGTCGACCGAAATAAAAAATAAGACTTTGAGGTTTAATTATGAATTATTGTCCATTATATCTACAATCTACAATCAGCTGTACATGAAGCTTGTAGCAATATGCAAGTGCTACATGTAGCAACGTCGCACAACAACCGCTACCTAGTCACAAACTTGTCCTCAAAATGCACGAGAGAAGAGTTTCTTTGTTATTGTTAGAGTTATTTTTGACATGTTTATCCACTCAGCAGTTAGGCTGATCGATGAGATGGCAACACTTAATACAGAATGGTGAGACAGACTGTTAATACACTGTTACATAATACACTGTATTCAGTACAGGTTGCTCAATTAAAACCAATTTTATTAATACTATTATAAAATATATTTGTATTCACAAGTATTTTTCTAACCAGAAACTTCGATGATATGGATTGACTAAACTACATTCATCACAATTTGTCACAAACAATCCATTGGTCAATGCATACGTGATCGATCATACAGCAAATAATAACTCGAATGAAGTGAAAACGAATAGAATAAATCGAGTGAAAAAAAAAGATTTCATTGAAATTGATTTAGAAATAGTCTTCATTATCACGAATTACTTAAATTGTTGATATTGATCCAACATGATGTCTGAACGTAATTGGACGTGCTAAGCGAAAGCTCGAAAAAAGTACTTTTTTCTATGTTTTTTTCGCGTCCACATGTCAAACGAAAATTCAACTTCAGTTGAAACTTGGCATACACAAGACTGTGTCCTCATCTGATTCGCTGTTGTGTAGTTTTGAGAAGCAATCGGTTGCAACAGTTTGGGAATACTTATTTCAATTTTTTTTTAAATCTTCACCCGAAGAAGAGAAAATTCGTGAAAAATATTTATTTCGGAAAATTCCAATTCCCACGTAATTTCAATATAATAATGATACACATAATTTTGAACTTTCACTCAAATCAAATCAGTCGCAAAAAAATGGGCTTGGTTTTTATGTTTTTATTTTTTTGAATTTTGTGCGCGGCATACAGGTCAGGGAAAAATACCTATCAACTTGAAACTTTTTCTGCATATTTTTGTCATATCAGAATAGGCTGGGATTATTATTCAGAAAAATCGGTTGGAACGTTTTTCAGGAAAAAAATCGTGAAGTTTGAAAAAATCCTCATGAGAATCCCAGAGGAAAATCACTTGAAAAACAAGAATTCTTCAAAAGCTCTCAAATTCTCACCGAAATACACTTTTCAGAGATTTTCGCAATAATCGGATAAGAAATAACAAAGAAAACGCAATAAAAGTGTACCTTATATTGAATATTTGGATCAATTTGTTTTGCGAAGTGTATATGCGACAGGTTGCAGCACTATAAATATCAACAAGTTGCAGGTAAGGTTTTTGAACGTTTGAAGTAATCCAAGGTCCGTATATGTGGATTGATCTGACGAAATATTTTTCATTCTATTTTTCCATACTTCCAAGTTCATCTCAAAACGCGCATCCCGCGTTTTCCTAGTTATAAATGAAGCATAAGGACTTCAATTAGATGAGCGATAGCAAAGGTCTCCATCCCACTTCTATGGAGCTTTGTCTTGGTGTTATTGTTTTTTGTTTTTCTACAGTACAGGTCAAAGGGTTTGACTGATCGACATGAAACCTTTTCTGTACTCGCAGACTAGTTCAACGTAGAACTGTTTCTAAAAATCCCATCAGATTAGGCTGGGCAAAATAAAATGAAAAATTTAATCTTTCCCAAGAATTAAAATTTTCCCTGAATGTAACACATGTAGTTTTTATTTATATAGAGTTTAATGACGTACTGTCCTGATGACTACGAACTATTGGCGTCGGTAATTGGTGTGTGAGGTTTATTTTTATTTTATTTATTTTTAGATGATGATATGAAAGGTTATTTCATTAGGTATTTCTGGATAGTGAGGAGAATCGATCATGACCTTTTGTTAAGGAATCATCCCATTATCAGCTATATACCTTTATATCAGCCATATAGTTGCGTATCCATCGTAGATAGCTATAATCCTAGTTCATATCGATTTGTTGAATAAAAAATATCCATTAAATTATTTTATTCAAAACAGCTGGTCCGAATTGCATACAAAATTTTAATAATGTGTATCATCATTGTGTTCACATTCAGGAAAAATTTCAATTTTTTGGAGAGATTTTTTGTTTTTTTAATTTTCCGACCAGCCAAATATTATGGAGGTTTTAGAAATTTTGAGATGATATTTCTCATGAATGGTCTAATCGATATATTCCAAAAACTATACAGTTCTGAGCTGGGCAAGTCTATGTATACAGAAAAAGTTTCATGTCGATCAGTCAGGTCGCGCGACCTGTGCAGAGCTTACAAACAAACTAACAAACAAAACAAAAAAACAGACAAAGCTCCATAAGAGTAGACTAAGAAATTATAGAAATGCTCGGTTAGGATTTGTTTCAGTCATACCGAAGTCGTTCTAATATATATTATCATTGATATGAGGTAACACCTTGGATGGGAGTGAAACTTCGAACTATAAACAATAGTACGAACGCAATAAAACATATTATTCATTAAAACATGTTCAAAAATCAAAAGCATTCTTTTATCTCACGCTTTTTACACAGTTAAGGACTATTTTGATTTTATAAAAACCACCCAATGAATCTAGCTGTTATTAATGGTGCAAAAAAAATGATTTTCTTATTTGTTAGTGATATATATAATTATGTAATGTGAATACTGCATATGTTCTCATGTTTATACTATCGACAAAGTGTGTTATTTCCACTGCTTTGAGATTTTTGATTTCAATTTCAATATCAATACCTATTGATTCAATGAATAAACTCAAAAAAATAATTAAATGAATATTCGCTGGTAATCGGCCCATTTTGTTTTTTTTTCACCAAGGCGGTCCACCGGGTATTGCGCGGTTGCCCGGTGGCCCAATCCAGCGCTTGATCTATTATGTAGTGTAACTCTTGAGGAATTTCTATACTTGTACGAATTTATTAATGTCATACCATAAAAAGATGACGAGTGATTGTGTTTACTGTATAGTGAAATAAATACATGTTATTTTCATTAACATCACTGGGGATATAAAAAAAAAATCCAATAGTTTCAGTATGTGTTATCAAAGTATTCATTCAATAGCCCATTTTGTCTCTACATTCGAAATCCAAGACAAATAAGGAATGAAAATGAAATATCAAAAGTATAAATTACTCTCTGAACACATGTTATACAAATTGTAACAACCGGCGTAATAAAACCACGTCGTTGACGCGCCGTTAAACCACAATATGAATTCATTCATTGTAAGAATTTCAAACTTCTTTTATTGAATTCACTATTATATTTTAGATATCAAAGTGAGCAGTTTAGAAATTATTTCTATTCATAGCACGATATTTTACAACTGATTATCACTATTCTCTTAAAATAGTAAAATTGAAGAATAGTGACGGTCAGAATTATTAATACTTATATTCACTATATTGAACAATATTATAGCGATACCCTGTATAAAAGTTATCACGTAGCCAGCCCATACTAAGATTTCTATTACGATGGTTGCTAGACAGCACAGTGGCAAATATAACTGATGTCTATAGGGCATCAGGTCGATATGATAGACTATTGACCATTTGCCGATAGCGAATTGTGATAAAATAATGACAAGAGTTTTAAAAACGTAATTGATTCACTTTGAGGATGATACCCCAATTTGTTTCTGATCGACTTTTGAAGAATTATTATTACCCCTGGAAAATTGTTGTTAAATTTTCTGAACAAAGTCTGGATGAATGCAAGATGAAAGTATGAAACAAGCAGCTTGTATGTTGGGAAGGTATAATACAACGAATTTGAAGATTGATTTCTAGTGCGCGCTCTCTGGGTGAAATGAAATTGAAGCATACATAGCAAAACGAAGTATAGGCCTATGGACTGAAAAAATGAGCGAATTTTGATGAACGTGATATTTTTTACAGAGATCATGAACAAATATATCAATATCCAAATTATATTATTTTTTGTGGGGGGGGGGGGGGGGGGAGGGGCTCTAATATGCGAATATGATTTGAATTGAGAACTTTAATTAGAAAGGAGAAATAATTATGATGATTATCAGAGAAATGTATTAATTTATGGCATGAGTTGATTTCTATGTCAGGCTACAGATATTTAAAGTTTGAATTTTAAGGTAGAGGATTAAGAATTACCTTTTCACGGGTTTTTGTAAACTTCGATTAAATGACCCAGAGCTGTCCAAGCAGAGTGGAGAATATGCAGTTCGAAATATTATCTTTGATACTAGAACGATATACAATGAGAAGATGTGTCATTTTCATCAGTTAGGAGAATTCTCAATCCATCTGTGCGATGGTGAATGAATAAAATGGTGGGTGAGACTATCGGACGACAATTTAAATACAAACAGGAAATGGAATAAGTATATGACTGTTGAAACTCTTCCCAAGGTATTGAACTTGATATAACATTTCAAAGTACTGAGCCCATGGTGTGTGTATAGGAATGTTATGAATAAATATATATATATATATATATATATATATATATATATATATATATATATATATATATATATATATATATATACATATATATATAAATATATATCTATAAATAATAAATATATTATATATATATATATATATATAAAAATATATATATATATATATATATTATATATTTATTATTCATATATATATATATATATATATATATATATATATATATTATATATTCATTATTTATATATATATATTATATATATATATATATATATATATATATATATATATATATATATATATATATATATATATACATATATATATACATATATATATATATATATATATATATATATATATATATATATATATATATATATATGTATATATATATATATATATATTTATATATATATACATATATATATATATATATATATATATATATATATATATATATATATATATATATGTATATATATATATATATATATATATGAATATATTCATAGTAATATATATTAATATATTCATAGTAATATCGGATTATTCCTTGTTGTTTGAATAATTGATCAAACGAAAATGAGGAGAATATCGTATCACAAATATTTTATACCAGAAGAGGAGGAATTCACTTGAATTTTCACGCATCACATTCTGATGAAAAAAAGAGAAACATTGCCGAAATGTTTCTCATGTTTCAATATTGACAAGTACTGGGTGAATGTCCAACAGTGTGCTGTCATTATACGAAGAGTTTATTGTTCATTGAACAACGTTTCGAGACGGATAACATTGATTATTACTTTGCTAAATTGTTAATTAAGAAGTATTAATAATAAAATATATACAATATAAAATAATAATAGAATATATACATACAACTAAAAATTCAATTTTTGAGATTCAAATTTTTACTCGTATCTTTGTAAGTTGACTGCTTCACAATTGAGAATGGCGACTAGATAATTGGCGACCAGATAATTGACCATACCGAAACATGTGGCCGAGTGGTAACACACTGAACCGTAATTCGATAGACCGGGATTCTATTCCCGCCATAATTAACCATCCTGACAGGGGTTTTTGTGGTTTCCCTCTGTCGTTCAGGTTGATACTGGGATAGTTCCTTAAGAATAGGCCAAGACCGACCCCTTCCCACCATCCAAGAGACCTAATGAAATAATCTTTCATCTCATCATTCCATCATCTCATTCATCATCCACCGACGACAATAGATCGTAGCCATCAGTATAGTGCGCCGGTTAAAACCCAATATGAAATAAAATAATCATTGGCCATATAATTCGTCTCGAAACATCGATTGATGGAATATAGAATACTTGAATGATATGCCCACGGATAATATTTCCGATACTAATAAGAATATGACATGGAACATATGTCATGGATAAATCATAAAACGTGGGATCCCAAATGATTACCTAGAGGCCAAAATGGATATTTTCGAAGTGAGAGGAAACAATATTGGGGTTACTGAAAAACCGAACGAATTGGCGATCTGAATGAAAAACTCGACTTGACTAATAGAAATGCAATGCCAATTAGTTAACAGATAAGACGAGTGAGATAGCGGATGATGTGTCGAAGTACAGAGAGAGAGAGAATGATGATCATACAGTATATAAGGTGGACGCTGTTGGTCAGTCAATTTGTACTGAAACCAGCCACCAACCATGAAGACGTCGATCTTGGTCCTCCTCGCTGTCTCGGCTTTCGCCGTAGCATCGGTCATCCCCGGTGACAACACCGTACACAAGAGAGTTGGTGAGTGAAATTCAATTGAGATCAAATGATTGCATCAGCAGTAAGTAATTGAGACGCATTACACACAATATATGGACATATGTTGAAATAAATACCAGGATGGAAATGTTTCCGTCAGAGGGTTAAGGTGACGGTGAAATTAGGATAGTTAGGAAACTTGCCACCGCGCATTTATGTGCAATTGTGAAAGTTTTTGAATGAATGAAATAAATTATATAATGGTTACGATAAACGGCGAGTTACACTGTCAAATCTTGAGAATATCTTGATGAGGTAACCCAACATTTTTCCAAGAGTCTTCAATGACAGATGAATATTAGGATGTTCATTATAGATTTTTTGACATTGAGGATTGAATATAAATGTATTAGGCTTCGTGAAAAAACCGATCCGTATCGTACGATATTCTTCACGACTCGCCCATGAAAATGAAAATAACAAAATTCAAGTCAAGAATTCTTTTTTCAGCTGACAAGGAATTCCTTGTCGCCCAGAAGAACCTTCTGAAACTCTTGGTCCGCCCTCACCAATTCAACCTCTACAAGGACCAAGCCCAGATCGGCAAGGACTGGAAAATCGAAGCTGAGCTGTCCAGCTACACCAACACCAAGGCTGTCAAACAGTTCTTGTATGCGTACAAGCAGGGATTCCTCCCCAGGGGAGAAATCTTCTCAGTCTTCTACCCAGAGTACCTCGAGCAAGCCGTCCACCTTTTCGACGTCTTCTTCTTCGCCAAGGACATCACGACTTTCTACAAGGTAAACAAGAGAAATTTTGAGAACGATAATCGAATACATTCATACTCCTTTATCAATCTTGTGACTATAACGTTTATCTCGTTCTTGTTTAGACTGCCTGCTGGGCTCGCGACAACATCAATGAGGGTATCTTCGTCTATGCTCTGAGCATCGCTGTTATGCAGCGTGAGGACTGCAAGGACTTCGTCCTGCCCGCTCCTTATGAAATCTACCCCCACCTTTTCGTCAACAGCGAGACCATCCAGAAGGCTTATGAAGTCAGGATGCAAGGAAAGAGCTACAACTATGTTGACTCCGTCTACAAGGTTGACCAGACCTACTATATCCCATCCAACTACTCCGGCGCTTACTACACCCAGAACCAAGACCAGTTCGTATCCTACTTCACCGAGGATGTCGGCCTCAACACCTTCCACACCTACTGGAACATGGACTACCCCTTCTGGGCCAACTCCGAATACTACAACCTCAAGTTCGACCGACGTGGAGAGCTCTTCTACTATACCCAACACCAGCTGATGGCCCGTTACTACTTGGAACGTCTGTCCAACGGACTTGGAGAAGTCAAGCCTTTCTCATACTCTTACAAGACCCCCGTTTCCGTAAGTATGATGAGAAATGAATGTTATTCACTTTTTTTTCTGAGTACACAAGTTTCCACGTGTATACTATAATGTGTTTTCTTCTTCAGGGATTCGAGCCATCTCTGCGTTACCAGAACGGAAAGGAATTCCCCATGCGCCCCGAGTTCGTCAAGTTCTCCAACAGCTACAAGACCGAACAGGCCCTCGCTTTCGAAAGGAGAATCTTCGACTCCATCGATCTTGGATTCGTCTTCACCGTAAGAGTCGTTAACTATTGAATGAGTTTCTATGAGTTATTTTCACACAATGCTGTGATTTGTTCGTCAATAAAGTCATTCAAACTGATATCAATTTTGGTTCAATATTACAGAAGGACGGCTCAAAGGTTGCTCTGACCGAGAAGGAAGGTATCAACCTGATTGGAGAAATTATCATGGGATATAGCGATTCTACCAACAAGCAATTCTACGGATCCATCTACAACATGATGAGGACCATCTTCGGACACGTCACCGACCCAACCTACTCTTACGGTGTAAGTATATAATCTATTCGAAACTATTCTCAAGTTCCGGATAATAGAGATTTGAAGAGTACTTTGAATCCGATTCTTCTGTATCTTTACAATGTGTCAATTGAATGCAATATTTTGATTCATCAGGTTGCCCCCGGTGTGTTCGAACACTTCGAGACTGCCCTCAGGGACCCCGCTTACTACACCATGTACAAGCGCATCGAATACTTGTTCAGCTCCTACAAGGAAAACCTCCCCCATTACACCACCGACGAGCTTGTCTACCCCGGTGTCAAGATCGCATCCCTCGAGGTCGAGAAACTCATCACCTTCTTCGACAACTTCGATATTGATCTCGACAACGCCGTCGATGTTGGAACCATTGAAGATGGTGAATTCGTCAACATCCAAGCCCGTCAACAGCGTTTGAACCACAAAGCCTTCAACTACAAGGTCAAGGTTGAGAGCGACAAGTCTGCTTTCTCCATGATCCGTGTCTTCCTTGGACCCAAGTACGACTCTTTCGGAAAGGAATTCACCTTCGACAAGATCAGGGAATACATGGTCGAGCTCGACCGATTCACCTACAAACGTGAGTTGAATTCACATTCTACATAGTACTACATTCTGTTTTCATTTCTATTCATATTTTAATTTTTTCCTGTGGTTTTCAACATTGTTACTTTCATCTGTGCAGTTACCGCTGGCAGCAACGTGATCGAACGTAACTCTCACGACTCCAGTGTCACCGTTGAGGACAAGACCGCCTACAGGCAGCTGTTCAACAAGATCGAGAAGGCTCTTGCCGGTGAAGCACCTTTCTACGTTGATGAGGTGAGAATTCACACTTTTCTCCCAATCATTCTGTATATAACGGCTCTGCTTCTCATTCAGTTATTGGGTAGATATCCGGATATTATTCAATAGAATCCAGTCTAAAACCATTCATCATTTTTCTTTCAGACCGAACGTCACTGCGGATGGCCCCAGAGGCTCCTCCTCCCCAAGGGACAGAAGCAAGGTATGGCTTTCCGTTTCTTCGTCATGGTCACTCCCTTCGATGAGACCAAGGTCACCGACTTGAAGCACTTGGACTTCACCTCCATGCCATACTGCGGTGTTGGCAAGCACGGAGTCTACCCCGACAGCTACCCCATGGGATACCCCTTCGATCGTGAGATCAAGAGCTTCGAGGAGTTCTACAAGTTCACCCCCAACATGCACTACGAGGATGTCATGATCTTCCACAAGAAATACGAAGAGGTCAACGCCGCCCTCTACCACTAAATTGTCTCACGCAACTATCACCATCTCACATAATGCCAGCTATTCAATTCACCATCAATAATAGTAATTTGTAGATGTTTATGCTTTGCACCAATGTATTCAATATAGCATTTGGAACGAACTGACCACCAATGTTACGACGATCACAGCTTTCGCACAATGGTTTTCTCTCAAAATGTGTTAATTTTATTATCTGTTGTTTTGTACAAATGTAAATTTTCCATGTAGTATTTCCTAATAAAAATGTATAGATGTAATTTTATCACGAATTGTTGATTTCATTCCTTGACCACCCTGAATGATCATTTTCCCTGTCATTTTTCTCAGCTTCATAATGTTTCTCCAAAAATTGAATTATATGAATTATTAGAATTATTATAGAATTATTGAATATTTCTTCCAATTTTGAGCCTCAAAATTGATATATCTTGTGAAAATATCTAATGCTCATTGATGAGTATAAATTAAATTCTCCGTTCAGCGCTAATTTGTCTATCGTGTATTCACTCAAGTGTGGATAAAATTCATCATCTGCCACTTTCCATATTCATCCAAAGTTGTCACAATACCACTCATGATCGAATATAGTTTCCACACTCCACATGAAAAAACCCGAATCATTATTCGATTCTACATCTTAGTATCGACGCATAGTAATTGTTGTCAGATTTTGTTCATTGAACCATGTCTTCGTCCATTCAGTACAATGTCAAAGTTAATATGGATGACGCAATTAAAAGCGAAAATCGTCTTAGATCAATTGTATGAACACTAAATGAACACAATACAAAAATTATCAGACGAGCTTTAGCGAGGATTCAATTTTACATACTGAAAAAAATTGGTGTTCGTTTTTATGTTTTTTTTACATGTTTTTTTGTTGGTTCTCCATTGGTCAAACGGCCACAGCTATTAACCTCAAACTTTTTTTTGTGATGGTTCCTCATCTAACTCAGATCTATATAGTTTTGTGGCATTATCGGATGATACTTTTTTCTTTTATGAATCTAAGAAATTTCCAAAATACCCATTAGAATAACACGGCGGAAAAAAAATTAAAAAAGTTTTATTTTCAAAAACATTGAAATTTTGTGTGAAGTTGAATTACATCTCGATACATATTTCTGGAAATTCTCAGTTTGATCGGGTCAGCCATTTTGAAGAAAAAACATGAAATGTGCTAATTTGGTACCACTCGAAGCCGTTTTTACCCATTTATAACTAAAATGTTACCCAATTGGCAAATTTGGGCAAAAGTTTGGCAATGAAGTCGACATACTATTACTATTCGCTCGTCTGACAACGCATATATGGCGTTTTCCCAGTTTGATGAACCATGAAGTAAAGATTCACTATCAAATCAAAAATATCCGTACATATATATTTGAATGTATCTATGAATGATTGATGTTTACTAAAATGAAGTATAGAGTATATCAAGATGTGGGAGGGGTATAGAATGGTGTTGAATGATATGGTATCAAAATTTGGAAGTGAAATGACAAGGAATTGAATAGTAAGTAGAGAAATGTGAAGATGAATAGTGTTATTAGAATAGAAAAAGTGAAAATATATATTCGATATGAAAGTAAGTGAATATAAGTAGTTTAAGGTGATTTACTTGATAATTGTCTTACAAAATGAGTTCTGTGAATGATGACGTAGTCACGAATTAGGTTGACGATGCTGACGATGCTGTCTGCTGACTCCTGAAACATTTTTCAATCTCCCCAATATTTCCCAATGACTCATACTCATCTCCCAGCGAGGGGTTAACAACCCCTAAGATCTGGTGTACACTTATGAAATCTTCCTAAAATCCTTTGAAATCTTCTTGAAAACCCTTGCAATCTTTTTGAAATCTCGTGAAATCTCCTAGAAATTCTTTTAAATCTGTAATCAAGTGTACACCAAATCTACTAGTTGTTTACCGCTCGTCTACCGCAGTTTCGAAATTGTACCTTTTGTTTCAAACCGGAATTATTGCGCTCTTATTGAGTAATATAATAACAGCTAGTGTATATTTAATTGGGATGGATGCATTGACCATCCTGCGAACTCCCCATTCATCAGAAGAGTAAATAACCTCATAAATCCTGAACATCCAACCTTAGAGAAATTGAAACGAGTGTTTGATTAAGACTATGAAAGCATTCCATCCGTAAAATTGACCACATGGAAAACTTGATATTCATGAAAATTGAATTATAATGTTCTATCAACTGCCCATCCTGGATAATTACAAAAAAACCTTTTCTTCTCACTGAAGGTATTTGAATGGGTAGTATCCAATAGAAGCCAGTGAGCCAATATTTAAACTCAAGATTCTATTTTCTTCAACATTCGATTTGATTGGCAAGTTTTTCGGATGGTCTGATCATGAATATTGATAAGAAGAAATGATCATTTCTAAGATTAAATAAAATAGAAAAGATTGTGGATAAAGAGAAAAGTGACAGTTGCAAATTTGATAGAATCAATTATTAGTATACCCAAACCCTGTGATACATTGTATTTTATACTTTGCTTTCGTTAACCTTGACTGGCAATTGACTCAAGTAATTGCGATGTTGAGGAAAGAATATCTTCATTCTCAATTATTGATATATATATATATATATATATATATATATATATATATATATATATATATATATATATATATATATATATATATATATATATATATATATATATATATATATGTATGAATATTTATACTCATCAATGAGCAGTAGATATTTTAACAAGGTAAATCAATTTTGGGACTCAAGATGGAGAAATATTATGAAGCTGAGAAAAATGACAGGGAAAATGATCATTCAGGGTGGCCAAGGAATGAAATCAACAATTCGTGATAAAATTACATCTATACATTTTTATTAGGAAATACTACATGGAAAATTTACATTTGTACAAAACAACAGATAATAAAATTAACACATTTTGAGAGAAAACCATTGTGCGAAAGCTGTGATCGTCGTAACATTGGTGGTCAGTTCGTTCCAAATGCTATATTGAATACATTGGTGCAAAGCATAAACATCTACAAATTACTATTATTGATGGTGAATTGAATAGCTGGCATCATGTGAGATGGTGATAGTTGCGTGAGACAATTTAGTGGTAGAGGGCGGCGTTGACCTCTTCGTATTTCTTGTGGAAGATCTTGACATCCTCGTAGTGCATGTTGGGGGTGAACTTGTAGAACTCCTCGAAGCTCTTGATCTCACGATCGAAGGGGTATCCCATGGGGTAGCTGTCGGGGTAGACTCCGTGCTTGCCAACACCGCAGTATGGCATGGAGGTGAAGTCCAAGTGCTTCAAGTCGGTGACCTTGGTCTCATCGAAGGGAGTGACCATGACGAAGAAACGGAAAGCCATACCTTGCTTCTGTCCCTTGGGGAGGAGGAGCCTCTGGGGCCATCCGCAGTGACGTTCGGTCTGAAAGAAAAATGATGAATGGTTTTAGACTGGATTCTATTGAATAATCTCCTGATATCTACCCAATAACTGAATGAGAAGCAGAGCCGTTATATACAGAATGATTGGGAGAAAAGTGTGAATTCTCACCTCATCAACGTAGAAAGGTGCTTCACCGGCAAGAGCCTTCTCGATCTTGTTGAACAGCTGCCTGTAGGCGGTCTTGTCCTCAACGGTGACACTGGAGTCGTGAGAGTTACGTTCGATCACGTTGCTGCCAGCGGTGACTGCACAGATGAAAGTAACAATGTTGGAAACCACAGGGAAAAATGAAAATATGGATAGAAATGAACACAGAATGTAGTACTATGTAGAATGAGAATTCAACTCACGTTTGTAGGTGAATCGGTCGAGCTCGACCATGTATTCCCTGATCTTGTCGAAGGTGAATTCCTTTCCGAAAGAGTCGTACTTGGGTCCAAGGAAGACACGGATCATGGAGAAAGCGGACTTGTCGCTCTCAACCTTGACCTTGTAGTTGAAGGCTTTGTGGTTCAAACGCTGTTGACGGGCTTGGATGTTGACGAATTCACCATCTTCAATGGTTCCAACATCGACGGCGTTGTCGAGATCAATATCGAAGTTGTCGAAGAAGGTGATGAGTTTCTCGACCTCGAGGGATGCGATCTTGACACCGGGGTAGACAAGCTCGTCGGTGGTGTAATGGGGGAGGTTTTCCTTGTAGGAGCTGAACAAGTATTCGATGCGCTTGTACATGGTGTAGTAAGCGGGGTCCCTGAGGGCAGTCTCGAAGTGCTCGAACACACCGGGGGCAACCTGATGAATCAAAATATTGCATTCAATTGACACATTGTATAGATACAGAAGAATCGGATACGAAGTACTCTTCAAATCTCCATTATCCGGAATTTGAGAATAGTTTCGAATAGATTATATACTTACACCGTAAGAGTAGGTTGGGTCGGTGACGTGTCCGAAGATGGTCCTCATCATGTTGTAGATGGATCCGTAGAATTGCTTGTTGGTAGAATCGCTATATCCCATGATAATTTCTCCAATCAGGTTGATACCTTCCTTCTCGGTCAGAGCAACCTTTGAGCCGTCCTTCTGTAATATTGAACCAAAATTGATATCAGTTTAAATGACTTTATTGACGAACAAATCACAGCATTGCGTGAAAATAACTCAGAAACTCATTCAATAGTTAACGACTCTTACGGTGAAGACGAATCCAAGATCGATGGAGTCGAAGATTCTCCTTTCGAAAGCGAGGGCCTGTTCGGTCTTGTAGCTGTTGGAGAACTTGACGAACTCGGGGCGCATCGGGAATTCCTTTCCGTTCTGGTAACGCAGAGATGGCTCGAATCCCTGAAGAAGAAAACACATTATAGTATACACGTGGAAACTTGTGTACTCAGAAAAAAAAGTGAATACCATTTATTCTCATTATACTTACAGAAACGGGGGTCTTGTAAGAGTATGAGAAAGGCTTGACTTCTCCAAGTCCGTTGGACAGACGTTCCAAGTAGTAACGGGCCATCAGCTGGTGTTGGGTATAGTAGAAGAGCTCTCCACGTCGGTCGAACTTGAGGTTGTAGTATTCGGAGTTGGCCCAGAAGGGGTAGTCCATGTTCCAGTAGGTGTGGAAGGTGTTGAGGCCGACATCCTCGGTGAAGTAGGATACGAACTGGTCTTGGTTTTGGGTGTAGTAAGCGCCGGAGTAGTTGGATGGGATGTAGTAGGTCTGGTCAACCTTGTAGACGGAGTCAACATAGTTGTAGCTCTTTCCTTGCATCCTGACTTCATAAGCCTTCTGGATGGTCTCGCTGTTGACGAAAAGGTGGGGGTAGATTTCATAAGGAGCGGGCAGGACGAAGTCCTTGCAGTCTTCACGCTGCATAACAGCGATGCTCAGAGCATAGACGAAGATACCCTCATTGATGTTGTCGCGAGCCCAGCAGGCAGTCTAAACAAATACAAGAAAAAGGGTATAGTCACAAGATTGAGAAGAGAGTACGAAGGTATTCGATTACTTTTTCTGAAGGTTTGCTTGTTTACCTTGTAGAAAGTCGTGATGTCCTTGGCGAAGAAGAAGACGTCGAAAAGGTGGACGGCTTGCTCGAGGTACTCTGGGTAGAAGACTGAGAAGATTTCTCCCCTGGGGAGGAATCCCTGCTTGTAGGCATACAAGAACTGTTTGACAGCCTTGGTGTTGGTGTAGCTGGACAGCTCAGCTTCGATTTTCCAGTCCTTGCCGATCTGGGCTTGGTCCTTGTAGAGATTGAATTGGTGAGGGCGGACCAAGAGTTTCAGAAGGTTCTTCTGGGCGACAAGGAATTCCTTGTCAGCTGAAAAAAGAATTCTTGACTTGAATTTTGTTACTTTCATTTTCATGGGCGAGTCGTGAAGAATATCGTACGATGCGGATCGGTTTTTTCACGAAGCCTAATACATTCATATTCAATCCTCAATGTCAAAAAATCTATAATGAACATCCTAATATTCATCTGTTATTGAAGACTCTTGGAAAAATGTTGGGTTACCTCATCAAGATATTCTCAAGATTTGACAGTGTAACTCGCCGTTTATCGTAACCATTATATAATTTATTTCATTCATTCAAAAACTCTCACAATTGCACATAAATGCGCGGTGGCAAGTTTCCTAACTATCCTAATTTCACCGTCACCTTAACCCTCTGACGGAAAACATTTCCATCCTGGTATTTATTTCAACATATGTCCATATATTGTGTGTAATGCGTCTCAATTACTTACTGCTGATGCAATCATTTGATCTCAATTGAATTTCACTCACCAACTCTCTTGTGTACGGTGTTGTCACCGGGGATGACCGATGCTACGGCGAAAGCCGAGACAGCGAGGAGGACCAAGATCGACGTCTTCATGGTTGGTGGCTGGTTTCAGTACAACTTGACTGACCAACATCGTCCACCTTATATACTGTATGATCATCATTCTCTCTCTCTCTGTACTTCGACACATCATCCGCTATCTCACTCGTCTTATCTGTTAACTAATTGGCACTGCATTTTCCCATTAGACAAGTTGAGTTTTCCAATCAGCTTAACAATTCGTTCCGTTTCTCTGTAGCCCTTCAATAATATTCTCGCCTCATGGATCGAAATTTTGATTTCAAACAGGTTTCATGCCTTGCTAGAGCTTGCTAGGCGTACATGAATGCCCCCCCTCAGAACTGCAGCACGTATTCAGGCTTGGCTTCAGTTCTCGCAATTTCTCCTTCATCATAATATGTAATATATATCTTTATTAGCAGTGAGATATTTACATGATTAAATCAACAGTACAAAAATTCTATAATAAAAAGAAAGTACAGTACTGTTATCAAGTTATTCGTCACCATTACAATTAGCAATTATACCACTCAGATTTTCTTCGCGCAACCACATTGAATTTTTCTATTGTTCTTCTTCACTGAATATCATTTTTGTATACAAAATAATATTCACATTTTGATATTCTCCAAACTGTATTAAACAGCTCTGTGTCATTCTATCAAAGTTTACAAATTACGGGAGAAAAAATTGAATGTTTAATTCACCACTTGAATATTCACAAACCTAATTATTTTCTGTATAGGCCCACTGAAATTTACTTCGGCCAAAGTGGTAACATTCTCAAATTCAGAAAATGCATAGAGAAAGTTCTGCAGATGACACCTGTATAATTATAAAAAGTAATATATGTTCCTGAATGAATATTAGGGTTTTAAGGCGCATCGACAGCGAGGTCATTTAGCGCCTTATAATATGTTCCTAATAATTCGCTTATTTTTAAGCTAATGCACTTCGTTTTGCTATGCACACAGAAAACTAATCGGAAATCAAATTCGATGTATCAAATATCAAATATTCAATAATAAATTTACTATAGTCAAATTCCGAATCCCACAATTTTAACGGGTATAATAAATAATGTAATGTTTATTATGCTTCAACATGATGGTTACAATGGTTATAATGGTCACAATTATAATGGTTCAACTATAATTGAAAATATTACCTCGCCAATTACAAGCAGCTATATTTTTTATACCTTCGTCTTACTTGTATGCAGATTATATTTATGAAATGAAACGAATATTTTCCAGCGGTAAATTTACTCTACGAAATTCGAATTGGAAAAAAATTGTGGTGGTTCTTCTTAAATTAAATAAATTACGTTTTAAAAAAAATGAGTTAATAGTTAATACAATTCGCTATCGGTAAAAGGTCAATAGTTTAACATATCGACCTGATGCCCTATAGACAAGAGTTATATCCGCCACTGTTATGACTGGCAAGGCAACAATCGTCATAGAAATCTGAGTTGGCCCGCATGTTAACTTTTACAGGGCAACGCTATAATATTGCGCTGTAATAATGTTCAATATCTGACCATCACTATTTTTGAACGAATATTTAAACGAATAGTGATGATCAGTGGTAAGAATTCGTCCTAAAAATGAATAAAATCCAAATTGCCAACTTTGATATCCGAAATATGATAGAAAATTTAGTTTAATACGATACATTTAAAGCATTACAATTCAACATGTTTAGGGAGTAATTCATGTTTTCCACATTAAATTTTCATCTTCTTTCTTGGATTCCGAATATAGAGCAAAACTGAGTTGAAAATAAAGTTTCTGATAATACATTTTGAAAATATTGAAAATAATTGTTTTGTAATTTACAGTGATGATAATTAAAATAATGTGTGTTTATTTCATTAGAGTAAAATCGATCACTCATGCGTATATAAATATTTGTAGGTCTATATATACAAAAATAATGAATCTGTAGGCCTACAACTATTGAAATTCGTCAAGGAGTTGTTCAACATACATAATGGGGAGAGAAGATTCAAAAGTGAAGGCGTATAGTTCACAACGAGCAATCAAGATGTTCATGAAAGTAACACAGTATAGTTACAACAACATTCAGAAGCCTGAATACATTTCATCAGTAACTTGAGAGGCTTCTTTACATCTCACAACCCATGAGTAAAACCTGCAGGGAACGGTCAAAACAGGACAAAAAGAGCCAATGCGGGCATTTGGCTCCCAACACATGGTGGGTATAAACGGTCAAACCAATCAGTATAATTCTTTTTGCAATGAAACCACAATGAGTATGCCCTTACGTTCATTAAAAATCCTAATTTTGTATTATATCACTCTGAAAAAATCGTAAAAGCAATGAACCAGGTAGTTGATTTTGTCAATTATTTGAAAGGGTTGAAAACATACCGCGAACTAAAGCTCTTCGAACGAGCACGTATTGAATACTGGTGATCATCTAATCGAAAACTGTATGTTGATACGATGGTTGGTTTTCCGTTGCCAACTTGTATCCCGAACGTCTGCAATTAAGCCTGTGGGCAAGGTGTAAAGAGGCCTCTTAAATTGCTTGGGCTTCTGAAAATCTTCGAATTCTTCTTGTATTGTACTTGGAATGGATTCTTGCTCCAAGGCGAGCGGGTTGGGCACCATTGATCACTAAATGCGGCCAATGTAGAATAACTTCTGTTTGACAAAAGTTCGGTTTAATGGTTTGTAAAAAAAATGGCATATCCAATAACCTTGTTGACCTAGCATCATTTTTTACGTCCTCTCACTTATCATAATCTCTATGGTGTCATTATCAGCCGCTCATAGTACCCCTGTAAAAGCTATAGCTGTTGGTGTTCACCTTCAGGTACTCAATTGGTACGGTGTACCGTCGTAATAGATCTCAAATATACGACCTTCTCACCCTTCTTCACAATGTAGATACAGCTAGAAATCCTGATCCTATGATGACATGCTTTCAATTATTCCTGAGCCTACTCTTTCTGAATCATTGACCCCAAATGAACCTTCACGGACAACTTTGCGAACGAGTATGGAATTAGTTGCTCCAGAACCTACGGACAACAGTGCTGAGAGGAGTTCTAGATCCATTGATGCCGAAGTTCCCGTTCAACAAGGGACTTCAGAGGCTATATATATATATATATATATATATATATATATATATATATATATATATATATATATATATATATATTTATATATATATATATATATATGTATATATATATATATATATATATATATATATATATATATATATATATATATATATATATATATATATATATATATATATATATATATATATATATATATATATATTTATATATATATATATATATGTATATATATATATATATATATATATATATATATATATATATATATGTATATATATATATATATATATATATATATATATATATATATATATATATATATATAAGTCAGCCCCGGAACCGACAACAGTAATTACAGCACGACGAGGAAGGATCATTAATAAACCAATTAGATATCAGAATTGATTAAATTCTGATATTATCAAGAAACTATCATTATAAGATCTATGATCTTGAATTAGTTTCATACTGAAAAAAGGACATGTCACATAATTGACATCATCATACTAAGGTTGGAATTACTGTATGACGTGTAGATGCACACACAGCTCTGATGTGAATGTTTGTCATAGT
The DNA here is from genome assembly GCA_964007535.1 of Brachyptera risi. Taxonomy (NCBI): domain Eukaryota; kingdom Metazoa; phylum Arthropoda; class Insecta; order Plecoptera; family Taeniopterygidae; genus Brachyptera; species Brachyptera risi. The sequence goes on from OZ023328.1 coordinate 38,493,384, forward strand.
AACTATTTAATCGCCCAGAGAGGGCACTGGACTCGGCAATGTGATATTCGTAGGCCAAATGAAAACGATTAAAACGAGATAGACGACACGTCGTCTCATTAGTTATGCTATAGTTTATATAAAATACTGCAACATTGAAATTTATTATTGCGATCGATGGTTTGTGGTGAGAATAGAGATGAAACGTCTTGTAGCATGAACAGTTCGTTGGAGTGGAATTTGTTGATTTTGCCGGCACGAACGGTTCGTGAAAATTATAGTTTTGGTTGCTGTATGCATGACCCATTTGAACGATTGTGGAAATAGGGCTGATTGAATCTCTTCACTGATTTAATCAAAACGAATTAATTCGTAATGGAGTAAAATTTATCGACAGTTATTTATCTGAGAATTCAAAGACATGAACTACATTTTTGATAACAATATTTCAGAAAAATCAGAAGAAACTTCGATTTATCTATAGTAATTAGTGATAATCAATCAAATAATCAAAGGTCAATATAAATTGTATTTTAAAAAGTTTTAAATGATCAAAATAGGGTGGTGAGATCGCCCCTGTGGTGCCCTGTCCAAATAATCCTATCTTTCATCCTTAGCCTTAATTGGGAAACAATGATTTTGTGTCAAGTTTCGATGTTATAAAAAAAAATTATAGGCCTATTCATGATTGAAATATTTTTTTCTTATGAAATGTGAAGAGAAAATGAGCCATATAATATTATGCAAATGAAAACTCTTGGAGCCAGTTACACGAATCTCAGTCAATTTTACTAATCCGCTAGATATTAGTTGAAAGCACGAATATAGCATATATGTAACCAAGGGTGATAACAAGTCAATACGCCAACTTTTGCTTAGTTCACTAATTATAAATTCCTAAAACTGGACCTTTTTAACAGTAATATGGAGTTGATTACATAAATGAAGAGTTCATTACAAAATATCAAAATCATACTAATTTGAATCATCTATGAAACCTATCATCAAACAATACGAATTATATTGTTTCACTTAAAGGCCCCTATTATGGAAGTTTGAATATCAGTTCATACATTCAATAAGATTTCAACCAATTATGATTACTTTTATTGATTAATAATTGATCTAAAATTAATCAAATGGAAAGAGAAAAAAATCATATGAATTCGGTGACTACCATCAAGTTTGACATCATTCATTAGTATCGTTTATATACCGTTTATAAATTATTCTCCAACACCTTTTGAAAAGTAAGTTTTATATAAAATACTGTTTTCTTATGATGGTACTCAAAAAGACCTCACCAACAGCTAATTTATAGACGGCGACCGCAAATAAGTGGTTGATAATGAAACAATGAACGTCAAAGGAAGTTTACAAAAACTCATGCCTTACTCGACTGGAGTCTGGACTCGAAGTCACGCCCCACTTGACTCCAAATTCTAAAGCTGTGCCTTAGCTGAATGAGCCCGGTTTTTGAAGAATATTATCTCTTTATTCAATTTTGCGGATGATATATTGAAATTGGCATCCGTTTGGTTCAACGGTTTGAAATCTGAAGCACAGCCAGGGTCGGGTTCGAGTCCCGCTACACATGGATCTTGGATAATGTTGATTATCATTTCATTAATTATCACCCACACATTCGTACCAAAAATATGGCCCAGCTGTTAGTGGGTTCATGAAAAATCATTTCCATTAACGATCAAGATCAGAACTAAATAATGATTGAATTTGTTAACATGTATAATCCATAAAAAAAATGTAATTTATAGTGATATCAAATGAAGTATATTATTCAATTGAAGTATTCTATATTGAATATTAATATTGGGCAAGCCTTCAATATTTTCTACAAAATCTGATGTTCGAATAATAGACTGCTCAGGTGATTGAAGATGATGTGGACAGTGGGCATCACTGTGAATGGAGGAAAGGGAAACGAGCAAGTTGATGGCATACAGAATGGAATAACAGTAACAGAAAAGAGTCATCCAGAATTGTTTTAACAACAAAATTTTTATTTTTACGAAACTAAAACATAAATAACATTTTTACAGCAGAACGAATAATCTTAAACAGAGAATAATCAAGTTCATAGCAAAGGTCATATAATCAGTATTCATGAAGTTGTTCGGTTCTGAGGCTAAGTCAATATCGGTGATGTTGAATAATCTAGCGCATGATTTCAGTTAAAGCTCTTGTGTAGTACATAGTACTAAGGTATCAATGATGTTATTATTGACAAATTCATCTTGTTATAGGTAATAAGATGAATTAATGGTGGAGAGCAGAGTTGATTTCTTCAGCCTTCTTGTGGAAGATGAAGACATCCTCGTAGTGCATGTTGGGGGTGAACTTGTAGAACTCCTCGAAGCTCTTGATCTCACGATCGAAGGGGTATCCCATGGGGTAGCTGTCGGGGTAGACTCCGTGCTTGCCAACACCGCAGTATGGCATGGAGGTGAAGTCCAAGTGCTTCAAGTCGGTGACCTTGGTCTCATCGAAGGGAGTGACCATAACGAAGAACCGGAAAGCCATACCTTGCTTCTGTCCCTTGGGGAGGAGGAGCCTCTGGGGCCATCCGCAGTGACGTTCGGTCTGGAAGAAATAGAATAATTCATTTTATACCACATTCAGATAAACCCTGCTGGAATTACCCGGACTGAGGATCAGAGTGTATATTCTTACCTCATCAACGTAGAAAGGTGCTTCACCGGCAAGAGCCTTCTCGATCTTGTTGAACAGCTGCCTGTAGGCGGTCTTGTCTTCAACGGTGACACTGGAGTCGTGGGAGTTACGTTCGATGACGTTGCTGCCAGCGGTAACTGCACAGATGAGGAACAATATTAAAAACATAGATTCCAAGTGATGAAATGTTATATTTATGAATTCTAACAATTGCCATTTGTTTGATCTATGGAAGTGAATATAACTCACGTTTGTAGGTGAATCGGTCGAGCTCGACCATGTATTCCCTGATCTTGTCGAAGGTGAATTCCTTTCCGAAAGAGTCGTACTTGGGTCCAAGGAAGACACGGACCATGGAGAAAGCGGACTTGTCGCTCTCAACCTTGACCTTGTAGTTGAAGGATTTGTGGTTCAAACGCTGTTGACGGGCTTGGATGTTGACGAATTCACCATCTTCAATGGTTCCAACATCGACGGCGTTGTCGAGATCAATATCGAAGTTGTCGAAGAATGTGATAAGTTTCTCGACCTCAAGGGATTCGATCTTGACACCGGGGTAGACAAGCTCGTCGGTGGTGTAATGGGGGAGGTTTTCCTTGTAGGAGCTGAACAAGTATTCGATGCGCTTGTACATGGTGTAGTAAGCGGGGTCCCTGAGGGCAGTCTCGAAGTGTTCGAACACACCGGGGGCAACCTGATGAATCAAAATATTGCATTCAATTGACACATTATATAGATACAGAAGAATCGGATACGAAGTACTCTTCAAATCTCCACTATCCGGAATTTGAGAATAGTTTCAAATAGATTATACTTACACCGTAAGAGTAGGTTGGGTCGGTGACGTGTCCGAAGATGGTCCTCATCATGTTGTAGATGGATCCGTAGAATTGCTTGTTGGTAGAATCGCTATATCCCATGATGATTTCTCCAATAAGGTTGATACCTTCCTTCTCGGTCAGGGCAATCTTGGAGCCTTCCTTCTGTTGAACGTGAGATAAAATGTTTAGTTCTCAATTCAATCAATCAGTACGATATACTATGGGGAGATTTTTGCTATCTCTAGCATTAGTTTTTTATGTTGTCATATTTTCATGGAGAGAAAAGAGTTCTTACGCTGAAGACAAATCCAAGATCGATGGAGTCGAAGATTCTCCTCTCGAAAGCAAGGGCCTGTTCGGTCTTGTAGCTGTTGGAGAACTTGACGAACTCGGGGCGCATGGGGAATTCCTTTCCGTTCTGGTAACGCAGAGATGGCTCGAATCCCTGAAGAAGAAAACACATTATAGTATACACGTGGGAACTTTTGTACTCAGAAAAAAAAGTGGATACCATTCATTTCTCATTATACTTACGGAAACGGGGGTCTTGTATGAGTATGAGAAAGGCTTGACTTCTCCAAGTCCGTTGGACAGACGTTCCAAGTAGTAACGGGCCATCAGCTGGTGTTGGGTATAGTAGAAGAGCTCTCCACGTCGGTCGAACTTGAGGTTGTAGTATTTGGAGTTGGCCCAGAAGGGGTAGTCCATGTTCCAGTAGGTGTGGAAGGTGTTAAGGCCGACATCCTCGGTGAAGTAGGATACGAACTGGTCTTGGTTCTTGGTGTAGTAAGCGCCGGAGTAGTTGGATGGGATGTAGTAGGTCTGGTCAACCTTGTAGACGGAGTCAACATAGTTGTAGCTCTTTCCTTGCATCTTGATTTCATAAGCTTTCTGGATGGTCTCGCTGTTGACGAAAAGGTGGGGGTAGATTTCATAAGGAGCGGGCAGGACGAAGTCCTTGCAGTCCTCACGCTGCATAACAGCGATGCTCAGAGCATAGACGAAGATACCCTCATTGACGTGATCGCGAGCCCAGCAGGCAGTCTGAACAAAAACGAGAGAAACGTTATAGTCACAAGATTGAAAAGGGAGTATGAAGGTATATCCAATCCTGGTTTTCAAGAGTCTGTTTTCTCACCTTGTAGAAAGTCGTGATGTCCTTGGCGAAGAAGAAGATGTCGAAAAGGTGGATGGCCTGTTCGAGGTACTCTGGGTAGAAGACGGAGAAGATTTCTCCCCTGGGGAGGAATCCCTGCTTGTATGCATACAAGAACTGTTTGACAGCCTTGGTGTTGGTGTAGCTGGACAGCTCAGTCTCAATGTTCCAGTTCTTGCCGATCTCGGCTTGGTCTTTGTAGAGGTTGAATTGGTGAGGGCGGACCAAGAGTTTCAGAAGGTTCTTCTGGGCGACAAGGAATTCCTTGTCAGCTGAAATCAGGGAGAAGGACTTGAGTCGTATTGACATATGAATTCTGTATATATCTTGAAGGCCTATTTCCTAATTCAGATCAAGTTGATCGTGAGTTTCAAGTTCCATTTCTTACGCTCGATAATAACTTTCGCTTGATATAGAAACATCAGTGTCTCAATAAATATCATTCAATGTTATCTTCAAATCTATTGAAAAAGAATTTTACTCCATTGATGACTATTACAATAAAGTTGAGCCACTGTAATAAGTCTTGTACTATAATGAAGAATCATAACTTGTATCACTTCTATAACTGTCAAGGAGCAATGATTAACACTATTATTATTATTTTCATTATTATTATTAATAACATATCTTTTGGCGATAGCCATTTTTTTGTCCGTGGTTTTGTGAATAGTTAGACACAAGTTCAAAGTACACGGTTTGCGTATTATTAGTTTGATAGCTTCGGTGCTGATTTGATATGTATATAATTAAATATATGTATCAAATGTGAATTTGATATACAAATTAAAACCATTCCAAAATTATCAAGTATTTTATGTTTTGTAACTCACCAACTCTCTTGTGCTCGGTGGTATCACCGGGGATGACCGATGCTGCGGCAAAAGCCGAGATAGCGAGGAGGACTAAGATCGACGTCTTCATGGTTGGTGGCTGGTTTCAGTACAACTTTACTGACCAACAACATCCACCTTATATACTATCTTATACGCATTCTCTCTCTTTCTGTACCACGACACATCATCCGCTATCTCACTCGTCTTATCTTGGATCCTGTTGGCAAGTGTTTCGGTTATACTGAAATCATCACCGGGTCATTCGTATATGTTCAATATTTCATCTTGACATGGTAATTATATAAAGTTTAATATTTAAAGTAAAATTATAATTTGCCAATTCAATCATTGTTTTGTCGCTCTCTCTGAACTTATTTTTTTCCGTGATTATTATCCAATGTCAAAATTGAATAATATACTGAGAGAAATGTTCCAGTGGCTACAGCTCAGTGAGTCATAATTCAGTAGATCGAGGTTTGGTTCCCTCGACGGTCGATCATCCTAAACGAGGTGTTTCGTATAGTCTTCCTCCATCATTCAGGTTGATACTGAGATTGTTCCTTAATAACAGGTCACAAAAATCCGACTCCCTATCACAATCCAAAACACCAAATAAAATAATCTCTTATCTTATTCCGATCATTATATCGTCTCATTCATCATTCACTGTCGCTAATATATCTCAGTCATATGTAACATCTTAAAAACTGAAATAAATAATGACTTATTCAATACAAATTTAATAATAATATATTTTTAACCACCGATTCAAGACATACTTCATGACGCACGTGTTACATGATTACGCTCTTGTCGAACTGGTTGATATACGAAGATGGAACATATATTTTCATATAATAACGATATTTTTTCAATGAAAAGTTGTTAATCTCATAATAGAACTTAATCCTCTTCTTCATTTTCTCAAAGAAACGGTAGATTTCAACGTTTCTGTTTTATTTACTCACAATATCAACTTTGGTTTCGTTCGGATACGTCTCGACACCATTACCCATAATCTCTTCAGGGCTCAAAAAATCTAAAGACTAATTAGCTGCCATCAAGACAAATGTTTCACATGCAGTACTATACTAAAACTACTTATAGGCCTATTAATGCAATAAACGAATGACGACCATCCTCCTGCCAAGCTCGTCGAAATTTTGACAGTTCGGCACGAGAACAGCCTGATCTCCATGGTTACATTATTAGAGGCATATCTCATGACTACTTGTATTATTTCCGTAGTATCATGGTTAGATGTAAGAATGGCCACCAGGGTGAATCTCGCCATATACCGTCGATAATAATAATACTAGGAAAATGCTATATACGCGTTGTTAGACGAGCAGAAAGTAATAGTATGTCGACTTCTTTTGCCAAACTTTTGCCTACATTCGCCAATTGGGTGACATTTAAGTTGGAAATGGGTAAAAACTGCTTCGAGTGGTACCAATTTAGCACATTTTATAGTTTATCTTCGAAATGGCTCACCCGATCAAGCTGAAAAATTTCAGAAATGTGTATCAAAATGTAAATCAACTTCACGCGGAATTTCATCTTTTTTGAAAATAAATTTTTTTTTTTTTCCGCCGTGTTATTTTAATGGGCATTTTTGAAATTTCTTAAATTCATAAAAAAAAAGTTACCATCCCATAATGCCACAAAACTATACAGATCTAAGTTGAATGAGGAACCAATATGAAAAAAAGTTTGAAGTTGATAGCTGTAGCCGTTTGACCTGTGGAGAACCGACAAAAAAAAAGAAAAAAAAAAAAAAACATAAAAACGAACACCAATTTTTTTCAGTATGTCAAATTGAATCTTCGCTAAAGCTCGTCTAATTAACGGATATTCAAACGAATATCAACGGAATGAGAAAATATTTGGCCAGTGATTTTTCGTGATGTTGAATATATATGATTATTATACTGTATGTTGTCAACATTAGTCATGTTTGTTTGATAAAATAATTGACCTTTCGAAAAACATAATTTTTTCATTTTGTAATATGTTGATGAACTAAATTTAGCTGAATAATCAGCAGTCTTGAACTTTTGAAGCAGTTTCATACTTTGAAATTAGGCCATTTGATTTGTTAAGGATATACTAAATGAACGGGAAAGAATTGTGATTTCTCGTAGGTATATTGTATAAAACTACAAATTAGTTAGACTTTTATTGAAAATTTCGTTCATAGGTAAATGTGTAGATAAATTCATTTCGAATAAGTTACATATCAAAATTGTGATATAGAATATATTCTCAATACCGGTACCTATTTAGTGGTGTACAAGAAATCCATTATACTTATACAAATTTTCGCAGATATATAGCTATAAACGTATACATTTTAGCTGTGTACCTGTGAAAATGAAATGACTGATTATACAGGCAATTACAGACAAGTTATCTCTAATCGTTCAAAACACATTCCAAAAACTGACAATCACTCAATCTTTCATTCATATTGGGTTTAACGACGCATTGTGATGATAATTATGATCTATTGGCGGCGGATGAATTATTAATGAGATGTTGGCATGGTGAGATGGAGGTTTCTCAGGTAATTGGAAGGATAGTGGAAAGGAAGCGGTCGTGGCATATATTGTAGAAACCATCTCCACATAAGCCTGGACTACAGAGAGAAACCACGGAAAAGCATGTAAAGATGGACGGTGGCGGGGATCGAACCAGGACCAAATGAAGCGAGCGCGTTACCAACTGAACTGAATTTGCTCGTTTACTGAATCTATCCTTGACCTCTAGTAATAGCACAGATTTAGCTCGATTATCTGTGGTAATAGAGATAGAGAAACTTAAAATTAATGTTGTGTGAGGCCTGAAATTAAACAAGATGCTGTCTGATGGGGTATAGCTACTATAAATTGTATTATATACTAGGAAAACGCTATATACGCGTTGTTAGACGAGCGGAAAGTAATAGTATGTCGACTTCATTGCCAAACTTTTGCCTAAATTCGCCAATTGGGTAACATTTTAGTTATATATGGGCAAAAACGGCTTCGAGTGGTACCAATTTAACACATTTCATGTTTTTTCTTCAAAATGGCTGACCCGATCAAGCTGAGAATTTCCAGAAATGTGTATCAAAATGTTATTCAACTTCACACAAAATTTCAATTTTTTGGAAAATAAAATTGTTTTAATTTTTTTCCGCCGTGTTATTCTAGCGGGTATTTTTGAAATTTCTAAAATTCATAAAAATAAAAGTTACAACCCGATGATGCCACAAAACTATACAGATCTAAGCTAGATGAGGAACCATGATGAAAAAAAGTTTGAAGTTGATAGCTGTGGCCGTTTGACCTGTGGAGAACCGACAAAAAAACATTAAAAAAAAAATAAAAAAAACATAAAAACGAACACCAATTTTTTTCAGTATGTCAAATTGAATCCTCGCTAAAGCTCGTCTAATAATTCAATCTGAAATCGCGTGATGTGAAATTTCTTTCGTAATGCATTTGTTTTACACATTATATTCGATAATGTATTTTATAATGAAAAGACACTGACACAAACTCTCACAAGTGAGACTGACACAACACACTGACAGAAGATAAGACACTGACACAAGAGGTCGAGTGGTTATCACACTGAACCGTCATTCAGAAAACAGGGGTTCGATTCCCGCCATGGTCAACCATCCTGACGGGGATTTTTCGTGGTTTCTCTTTGTCGTTCATGTCAATACTGACAACAGATCACGACCGGCTCCTTCCCATTATCCAAAAACACACACAATAAAATAATCTTTCATCTCATCATCCCATATTCTCATATATTATTCACCGACGCCAGTCATCGTAGTCATCAGTACAGTGCGTCGTTAAACCCAATATAAATAAAATAAATGGAAAGAGATTACACCATAGCAACTAGGAAGTTGATGCGAAGAAAATAATTTACTGATTACTGAAGTTAAAATTGAAAAACAAAATTTGTTGTATATTGGAAATATGTCAACTCAGTATATTTAATTCATTTATTTATTCATTCTCTTGTTTATGCATATAAATGCTGGTTACAAGGGCACAGATTAACAATATCATGAAGATAAACATGATATTGACAGATTAAAGTAAAATTATATAATTAAATATGTAACTTATATAATGATAACTTTATATGGTATCTATATTATTATATGGTAACTTGGTATATAAATTTTGTATATGTCAACTTGGAAATTTGTGATTGTTCACAATATTAATGTACCTACAAACAAAAATTATATGCAGGGTGCATTGCAATGAATCAGCATTATTAGCCATGGAGGCGTATAGTATTAATATTCATTTATGAAGGCTGCTACCTATAATTACCTATAGGGGAAAGTATTATGTATGCAAATGAAATACACGAACGTATAATACCATAGTTTCGGTTATAATGAGAGAAGAGAATCATTAGAGAATAACAATGATGAGAATAAAAAATGATGTGCTGAGAAATTTAATATTTTATGTTCAGTATTCTATGTTTCAAGTTAATAGTATGGAGAGGAAGCCAATTCTTTCTACCCTCGAAGAACATTTAATTTTTAAGTGGATTTGATGAATTGAAAAAAAACTAAAAATTGAAAATCCTCGTTATACTATAAAAGCATATATACTTGAAGTTTAGAAATGATGGTCTCAGAAAAAAATCTTCGGTTTTTAAATTAAATAAGAATGTACAGCAAAATTCTGAGCAATGATAATTGTAAAAATCTTGAATGGGGTTGGAAGTGAGTGCATTCAATTCATCAAATATATCAGCGAACTTATCAAGAAATGTAGACTATTTATTTACCTCCCGATTATTGAAATAATTTGAGTTATTGAAATCATAAGTTTATTTACAAGTAGTATTTATTAGTATTTTGTTTGTAACGTTCAAAAGTTACGTATTTCACGCATTTTGTTTGTATCAATTATATAATGTTGTGATACGAATTAGTAACTATGAAATTATTCGTAGAAAAACGGCTGAATAAATTTATATAGCTTAAACTCACAACAATGCATAACATCACTCGAGAGAAGGAAAAATATTATCATGTTGTATATTTAATTGTATAAAATAACACTGAGCTACAGGGGATTATTGTATTCAAATAATTCAATTGTTGATAAAATTGGATCTCAGGTGCAAAATGAAGCTGTACGACCAAAACAACCCGATACTCTAACAATACAAAAGTGAGTTTACTTCATGTTCTATCTAATTGACAATACTCAAGTCTCACGTGAAGGATTTTATTTTGAAATTTCCTATAAAGACTATTGTGAGTGAAAAAAGTAAATCATACATTTCAAATTAAAATACTTCTGCCAAATCGTTAGGGTTGGGTATCTTATTTCAAATATATGACTGACAAAAGATGGAATCTTCAAGTGGTTCAAGTAACTGAATTCATATACGTACAAGACGGAAATCCATGATAACTATCTTGGGTTGAAGATGAGATATGTACGATAGTTATACTACGTATAATTCAGGTGGTCAGCTACATTTTTTTTTAATTCATTAATATTGGAACCTTGACAAAAATATCTCGACAGCTATTCACACTGATTCTAAAACTACCATCGTTTGATTGATTTTATCTGTTGATCAATGAATTTGATTGATATAAATATAGAACACACTGTCTACTAATTCTAGACTCTCATCTAAAAATTTGTAATGATGTATTCCATTTTCGTGTTTAAATTCAGGAAGATCTGAAAACAAAATAGAAGACTTTTTGCTAACAATTTCCTCCTAGGGTCCTACTCAGGAGGTGTTTTGAGATGGGGAAAATAAATAAGATACTTTTTCATCCATAGACTGTTTTAATAAAGACTTCGCTCATTCTCATATAATTAATTGTGTAATCTAACTGCCTTCTAGAAAACTGTAAAATAGAGTAGATTGATGAGTTGGAACTATCTACAATTCAACCATATTTTGTGGATTGGAAATCACAAAAAAAATCTTTCATCCTCTTATTAATCTAAAAAAATCGAGGTTTTGAGAGTAAATGAATATATATATATATATATATATATATATATATATATATATATATATATATATATATATATATATATATATATATATATATATATATATATATATATATATATATATATATATATATATATATATATATATATATATATATCTCAAACCCAGATAACCAATCAAATTGGGCCATAAATAAAATAACTTTCTTCATTACTATTATAAGCAAGTTTTACAACGTTTTCAATATTTAAATTCAGAGGGAAAAATGCTGTACGAAGACTATCGCACGAGAGAAGTTATTACAGTTCTACATATAAAGCGAAAATACATTGTTGCTTAGATCTGTTCGATTCAAGTGTCATTGAGTTGAGCAAAGGAGTAAAATCATTGGAACGCAACATTTATTTGACAATCTTCATCATAACAATTATATCAACAAGGTAATTGGATCGGAAGAGATATTTAAATTTGAAAATTGTCGAATTGATAAGACCATAGATGGAACGACATTGAATAAGATCCAGGAAAGTAAAATGTTTGATATTAAACTAATTATTGTATTATGATTTTGCTATATTATTTTTAACTACAGAATCTTGATATACAATTACAGTTTCTCAATTGAGCTAAGGATGAATTAGTAAGACCGTTTTAAAATTGGCACATCTTAGATGTTTCAAGTCTTCGAGGTGGTCTTGTCACCAATTATTGTAATAAAGTCATAAAATCTGAAAAAACCTCACGACCCTGCAACTATAGATTTTAATAAATCATAACGATATTCATTTCCCCAATTTTTTTTTTATAAAACTAGAGACCATCATCTACATTTCAGATATAAATTTGTATTATTTAATCAATTTTTTGGTTCTCTAGTGGAGACCATGAGTCAACACCATGATCAACATGGGTCAATAACCGTGAGCATTACCGCATTTCTATTAAAACATGAACAGTATCGAGTAATATCTGCGTCACAACTCATAAAAAAGAGCCGGGTCCTGGGGGACAAATAAATTGATCATAATTTCTGAAATTGAGATGAAAATTTATATTTTTCTCTAAAATTATGGAAATAAAATATTGACATTGTTCACTTATATTTAGTTCCAGGGTTGTGATGTCATGATCAATATGACTGCAAATAGTCAACATTAAATTATCAAACTTATCCCATAAACATGAGAAATATGTGCACCAAGTTTGTGCATCAAATAGTATGAAGATTGGAACTTGGAGAAGGAAATTAGAATGTGTGAGAAAAGTGATGTAAAAAGCAGAGTAAATCTAAAATTGTTTATTGCGAATCTATAGAACAGAACATGTAATGTACATGACTCTTGAAGCGACCTAATCGTTCAAGAGCCAGAATAGCCAAATAAATAGCAGGTGATCGTCTTGATTGAAGTTCGTATCCGTTCGTATACTGTTCGTAGCGTTTATCAGCATTGGATTGGCTAATTACCAAATATCTTAATGCTAAAATCAATGATCTTATTACAGAACGGTTTTCATTACCACTACAACGTCATAGACAGCCCTAGTTATCACAAATTAATAAATCACAGATGAGCGAGAATGAAAACACAAACTAAGAACATGAAATAAAATTATAAGATGTCAATAGTTCAAGTATGCATAAAAACTGCAAGAGATGATTTTTGTTCTCTACACTGAGTGGAGAATTTAAACGTGTTGGACGGTGTTAAGGTCCTCAGCTTTCTTGTGGAAGATGAAGACATCCTCGTAGTGCATGTTGGGGACTTGCTTGTAGAACTCGTCGAAGCTCTTGATCTCACGATCGAAGGGGTATCCCATGGGGTAGCTGTCGGGGTAGAGACCGTGCTTGCCAACACCGCAGTATGGCATGGAGGTGAAGTCCAAGTGCTTCAAGTCGGTGACCTTGGTCTCATCGAAGGGAGTGACCATGACGAAGAAACGGAAAGCCATACCTTGCTTCTGTCCCTTGGGGAGGAGGAGCCTCTGGGGCCATCCGCAGTGACGTTCGGTCTGGAAGAAATAGAATAATTCATTTTATATCACATTCAGATGAACCCTGTTGGAATTACCCGGGACTGAGGAACAGAGTGTATATTCATACCTCATCAACGTAGAAAGGTGCTTCACCGGCAAGAGCCTTCTCGACCTGGTTGAACAGCTGCCTGTAGGCGGTCTTGTCTTCAACAGTGACACTGGAGTCGCGGGAGTTGCGTTCGATCAGGTTGCTGCCAGCGGTAACTATTGGTAAGAAAAAGTTGTACATTTAATTCTTGACAACATTTTGAAAATCGTAGATAGTTGAAATCGAAATTGTTGTAGAACAAATGTGCTTAGATGGAAGTCAGAACACTTACAGTGGTATGTGAATCGGTCGAGCTCGACCATGTATTCACGGACTTTCTCGAAGGTGAATTCCTTTCCGAAAGAGTCGTACTTGGGTCCAAGGAAGACACGGACCATGGAGGTAGCGGCCTTGTCGCTCTCAACCTTGACCTTGTAGGTGAAGGCTTTGTGGTTCAAACGCTGTTGACGGGCTTGGATGTTGACGAATTCACCATCTTCAATGGTTCCAACATCGACGGCGTTGTCGAGATCAATATCGAAGTTGTCGAAGAAGGTGATAAGTTTCTCGACCTCAAGGGATTCGATCTTGACACCGGGGTAGACAAGCTCGTCGGTGGTGTAATGGGGGAGGTTTTCCTTGTAGGAGCTGAACAAGTATTCGATGCGCTTGTACATGGTGTAGTAAGCGGGGTCCCTGAGGGCAGTCTCGAAGTGTTCGAACACACCGGGGGCAACCTGAATATAGAATAAGATCGAAATTATATCAGACCAATGTTATGTGCAGATGATGTGATATGATTCATATGGTGAGCTGAGTCAAATTATAGAAAGAATTATTCAATTTTTGAATGTAAAATCCTAAAATTACCCAAAATTCAACTTACACCGTATTTGTAGGTTGGGTCGGTGACGTGTCCGAAGATGGTCCTCATCAGATTGTAGATGTGTCCGTAGAAGTGCTCATTGGTGGAGTCGCTGCTTCCCTTGATGATTTCTCCAATATAGTTGATACCTTCCTTCTCGGTCAGAGCAACCTTTGAGCCGTCCTTCTGTTTTGCAAAAAAGAAATGAGACGATTAATGGATGAGATACGAATTGAGTCTCCAATATATCAATTGAAAAGTTTGCCAAGTAGACCTGAACATGGATAACATAGATTTGAATATATAAAACTTACGGTCCAGACGAATCCAAGATCAATAGCGTCGAAGATTCTCCTCTCGAAAGCGAGGGCCTGTTCGGTCTTGTAGCTGTTGGAGAACTTGACGAACTCGGGGCGCATGGGGAATTCCTTTCCGTTCTGGTAACGCAGAGATGGCTCGAATCCCTGAAGAAGAAAACACATTATAGTATACACGTGGAAACTTTTGTACTCAGAAAAAAAAGTGAATACCATTCATTTCTCATTATACTTACGGAAACGGGGGTCTTGTAAGAGTATGAGAAAGGCTTGACTTCTCCAAGTCCGTTGGACAGACGTTCCAAGTAGTAACGGGCCATCAGCTGGTGTTGGGTATAGTAGAAGAGCTCTCCACGTCGGTCGAACTTGAGGTTGTAGTATTTGGAGTTGGCCCAGAAGGGGTAGTCCATGTTCCAGTAGGTGTGGAAGGTGTTGAGGCCGACATCCTCGGTGAAGTAGGATACGAACTGGTCTTGGTGCTGAGTGTAGTAGGCGCCGGAGTAGTTGGATGGGATGTAGTAGGTCTGGTCAACCTTGTAGACGGAGTCGACATAGTTGTAGCTCTTTCCTTGCATCTTGATTTCATAAGCTTTCTGGATGGTCTCGCTGTTGACGAAAAGGTGGGGGTAGATTTCATAAGGAGCGGGCAGGACGAAGTCCTTGCAGTCCTCACGCTGCATAACAGCGATGCTCAGAGCATAGACGAAGATTCCCTCATTGACGTGATCGCGAGCCCAGCAGGCAGTCTAAACAAATACAAGAGAAACGTTGAAGTCACAAGATTGAAAAGGGAGTATGAAGGTATTCGATATCGGTTCTCAAGAGTTTGTTTGCTCACCTTGTAGAAAGTCGTGATGTCCTTGGCGAAGAAGAAGACGTCGAAAAGGTGGATGGCCTGTTCGAGGTACTCTGGGTAGAAGACTGAGAAGATTTCTCCCCTGGGGAGGAATCCCTGCTTGTAGGCATACAAGAACTGTTTGACAGCCTTGGTGTTGGTGTAGCTGGACAGCTCAGTCTCAATGTTCCAGTTCTTGCCGATCTCGGCTTGGTCCTTGTAGAGATTGAATTGGTGAGGGCGGACCAAGAGTTTCAGAAGGTTCTTCTGGGCGACAAGGAATTCCTTGTCAGCTGAAAAGTGGTAGGATATGTTATTGTGAGGATATTCAATATTGTAACATGTTCTAGTGCTCATGTACGTTCTCAGGTAAAGTATTCTCTCTTCCCTAGTAGAATGTTCCATCCATGTCGAAATGAATCTTCTATTTAACTTTCAATCCAGTATTATATGATTCAGTAATTCGTATTGTCGGTATTGAATTATGATTATTGTTGTTCAAGTATATTCATATCTTCCAATGTTTAAGTAAGCGAATGTTTCACGATATTCCATAATTTAATGCTTCGTTTTATCCAAATTGAAATAATATTGAATTTAGACCTTTAAGATATTTTGAATGAACTGTTACTCACCAACTCTCTTGTGCACGGTGTTGTCACCGGGGATGACCGATGCTACGGCAAAAGCCGAGACAGCTAAGAGGACCAAGATCGACGTCTTCATGGTTGGTGGCTGGTTTCAGTACAACTTTACTGACCAACAACATCCACCTTATATACTGTCTGACATTCATCTCATCTCTGTCTGGATGACGACACATCATCCGCTATCTCACTCGCCTTATCTACATTCATTTTGGCAAGCGTCTAGTTCTGACAGGCATGAACTGAAGGGTTATAATAAAATTATCTATATTAAAATTTGTCATCGATCGATGTTACACTATACAGTATGAGTATATTACGTATCCAATGTCCACAATGCTGATAATTATTTCTCCCCAGAAGTTTGTTCCAATATACATTTGTGAAATTACTTTGTCCTTGAATTTTCTCTCTTTCAAAACTGTACACATATATATATATATATATATATATATATATATATATATATATATATATATATATATATATATATATGTGTGTGTGTGTGTGTGTGTGTGTGTGTGTATTTATTCCATCATTATACTTATATGTGGATATAACATAGAGAGAGAGAAATATATAAATTTGAATAAATTCTCTTTTGAATTAACATTGAATATATTTTGTTAAAAGTCATAAGATTTACAATTTCACAATTTCACAATTGAACTGTAAACACTTGAAACTAGCCATAGCCTCTGCCAAAGCCAAAGCCATAGCCATTTCAATTTGCAATAGTTCAATTGAGCATATCCTCACATAATTGGTACTTCCATAAGTTTTGCGGGTCTATTGCTACAGATTTTTTCAAAATCCCCCAATAGTTTATAATAATGTTTTGCCAACTGATATTAACATCCTCATTCAATCGGCAAGACTAATGCAAATTGTGATCATCTGAAAAAATGCCAGTATTAGGAATATATAATGAAATTGTAGCAAGTTTCAAGTGCTTACAACTTTCTGTGGAATTGCTACACGAGCGCTTCTAATTATTTTCTCCCTAGTACCCAAGAGTGAAAAACGAGTCAATATGCAAGATTTATTTTCTTTCGTTCAAAAAAATGTGTATAGATGTACAGAATGTGAATAGAATCCACTTCGATGGTGCTGGGATCAGGGTCCATCAACTTCGCTCCCTCAAATATGAAATTCGTAGAAATCAAATAACAGGAATATTGCAATAATTTTGCAGCATTTTGCACCCTAGATTACGAATTTTGCACCCCCATTGTTGACAAGTTATTCACAATTTGAATTGGGGGAGCCAAGTTGATGGTGGCTCCACAAAATTTGAAAACAGTACTTGCAAAAATGGGTGACCAAAATGGGCCCCCGTATCACCCCCGTATAACCTAGCTGTTAGTGGGGTCGTTTTGAAAACAATACTCATCTCGAATTGAGCCCCCAAAAGTACTGTTTTCAACTATTGTGGAGCCATCGTTAACTTGGCTCCCCCAATTAAAATTGTTAATAACTTGTCAACAGTAGGGGTGCAAAATTCGTAATCTAGGGTAAAAATGGTGCAGAAATGGTGCATCCCCATTTTTCCCATTCCATTTCTACGAAATTCATACTTGGGGGGAGTCAAATTAATGGACCCCTGGGATCAGTTAATTCAAAACGTAGTTATTTGTCAGACTGAGTCTTTCTCATTTTTATATGGATGAATAGCCTAAAAACGTGACGACTTATCCAGAAATACTGATTCTGATAATTTGTCCACATAATTATGATATTAGATCAGCTGTAGAATATGAATACGTAGGATTTTGCAACGCATCGCTTCCTGATAATTTTCCTCGCTTCTTCTTTTATAAAGATTCAATTCATCTGCTGACAAGACATATTGTATGTGATCAAACAGGATGGAACGATGTTTCAGTACCAATCATTGACGGATAAAGAAGATAATGATTGATGAAGACTTTTTTGTATAACAATTTAGTTATGGAAGATCGTAACGTTCTGAAAGTACATATTGTGCGAAGCTGTATAGTCGTCGAAAGATTCGATCTCCCTGTCGAACGGATACCCCATAGGATAGTTATCAAAGTAGTAGCCACCTCTGGCGGCGCCGCAATACGGCATTGAAGACATTTCCAGGTTTTTCACGTCGAGGAGGATCTTATCGTCGATCGGAGTCACCATCACGAAGTAACGGAACTCCATACCTTGTTTCTTACCTTTGGGTATGAGGAGTCTCAACGGCCATCCACAATGACGTACATTCTAGAAAAATGGCATGAACCCATGACTAATTACTATCAGTATATATATATATATATATATATATATATATATATATATATATATATATATATATATATATATATATATATATATGTATATATATATATATATATATATATGTATATATATATATATATATATATATATATATATATATATATATATATATATATATATATGTATATATATATATATATATATATATATATATATATATATATATATATATATATATATATATATATATATATAGTCCTTTATATTTAAATGATCTGCGGTATCTATATTCATAGCCTATACTGTCTCAACGTTTCGAATTATTACAAAATTAATTAGCAAAAGAGTATAAACACAATTTCAAATATTATTTCCACAGAATCGAAATGATGAAAATCGATGTTATCATATTGAATCATATTGGATAGATATGACAGAAGTGAAAATAGTAACACAGGATAGAAAAACAATCTTCGATGAGAAAAGATATAATCTAATATGATACATATACTTAAAATTGTACAAAAAAGGTATACATGAAAAAAATGATGAAGAGAAAATATACATCAATTGAATAACAAAATATATGAGAATTATCCCAATCTTGAGTTATTAAAACAACGTTTTCCCTTCTCATGATACGTATGTCCAGGATTATTCTCTGGTATCTCATGATTGGGCCAACATATGAGCACATGAAAAACATTTCATAGCATATGGAAAGTTGAGACTACCCAGTAAACACACACAACCGGGCCCGTAAATGGTCCAGGTATGGCCGGCCAGACCTAGCACATGGGCCTGATCCGGCTGCCAGACCTGGCAGACCACCAGAAAGTGGGATTCACGCCTGATGCATACCACACATCTGGCAAGCCAGACATTAACCAAACCTCCGGCATGTATTCGGCAAGCCGTGTGTATACCACACACTATGCCCAGAAGTGGCCCAGGTCTTTACCATATTTCGAAACATTTTACAATTAAAAAATGTCAATACCTGCCACAGCTCTACCACAGATTTCCCAGATATCTGGCGAATCAAAGCCATGTCATGACCCAGTAAACACACACAATTGATTAACATGGATACCGCAAATCATTTGAATATAAATCCACTTCATGAAAGCCTACGAGACAAAACTCACAATCTCACAAAGGTTCCTTTTTTATAGAAGGTGAATACTGGAGAAACAAGACTGAATTTAAAAATTAGTTTCATTTAAGTTACAGAAAAAAATTACCACATCATTCAATTACTAAAGTACTACTTTAGACTTCTCATATGTATGCGACATAGTTACCTCGTCGATGTAAAACGGAGTCTCTCCTAAAATCCCGCCTTCTACCTGTTGCAACAATGTCCTGAAGGAGGGTTTGTCCTTGACTGTCACACTGGACTCGTACGAGTGGCGTTCTATCGTATTGATGCCGACAATTACTGGAATAGATTACGGACAAACATGTGGTAAACACCACAAGTGTGACAGGTTAATTAACTAAAAAAACGATATTGGTTGTGTGTTTTCATCGAAGGGATGGATGAACATGAACTTTCGAATCATATAGGCAGTTCTCATCAGATATAAGAAACATCATCGACATGAAATGTTATTTTTGAGGGGAAAAAACATTTCTAATCCATATTTACTTCAGAGTCAATGATACTTTTTCATAATCGCTATATTAAGTGTAGCTCGAGAGAAATTTTGCCCTGAATTATGGGTGAACGAAAGAGTACAATAGATCATATTTTGCCTGGGTAATTACCGTCGTCATTAACCATAAAAGACGAGCATATACACTTCAACATGAAAAAATGAACGACCTTAACCACATTATACCTAATTAAGAGGCTGCTTTGCATCTCACAACCCACGAGTAAAACCTGCAGGAAACGAACAAAGCAGAACAAAAAGCGTCAACACAGGCCTTAAGCTCCCAACACAACGATGGGTAAACGATGGGACCAATCAGTCTAATTATTTTTGCAATAAAATGACAATGAGTATATCTGTGCCTCTATGTCCACTAAAAATCATAATTTTCCTATTAAATTACTCTGAAAAAAACGAAAGAAACAATGAAAACAGGTAGAAACAAGTTGAGTTTTGACAATTATTTTGAAAGAGTTGAAAACATTCGTATGAGCACGTATTGAATACTAGTGATAATCTAACCGAAAACTGTAAGTTAATACGATTATTGGTTTTCCGTTGCCAACTTGGGCCCCGAACGTCTGCAATCAAGCCGGTGTAGGCAAGATGTAAGATGTAATTGGTAAAAAACATTTGTCGTAGGCCCTATACTGTCAGAATATCTTTGTGGATTTTTGACTGATAAAATTTATATTATTTACTATACGTGTTATTTCAATAAAAAGTAAAATGAATCGATATTGTTAGAGAGGAAAATTGGAAAGACCGCGAGGTAGATGGAGAGAGCAGATATTTGGAGTAATGAGTAGAAAAAGGAATGTAGAATACGTAGAAATAGGATATTGAAAAAACCAAAACGATTGGCAAGTACACGTAGATATTGAAACTTGAAATATAGAATGATGTCAATGAAGGTGAAATGAGAGGACTATAACCATAGCCGACATCTTAAGAATATTAAGAATACTTAGACAAACCAGACTATTGGAAGCGAGCAAGCGATATTTTTTAGTCAATTCAGCATGAATAATTCACTCCAGTAAGTGACTTACAACGATGTGGGAATCTATCCAGCTCCACCATATACTTCCTGATCTCCCGGATTGTGAATTCTTTTCCGTACACGTTCACCTTGGGGCCAAGGAATATTCGCACCATGACAGTTACAGCTTTCTCGCTATGCACACGAATCTTCACAACAAATGGTTTGTGATTGAGCCGCTGTTGACGCGCTTGTATGTTGACATTCTCGGCCTGTTCGAGGGTACCGACGTCGACGACGTTGTCCAGGTCGACGTCGAAGGGTTCGTAGTGTGTGTAGATTTTCTCGATTTCGACATTCTCTATTCTGACGCCGGGAAAGTCGAGGTCGGCACTTGTGTAAAGGGATTGACGATCCTTGTACTGGGCGAATAATGTGTCAACATATCTATAGTCAATGAAAAATTGTGGAAATACTCGAAAAAAATTATTTAATAGGTTAGCAATTTTTCAGTTGGAAAGATTAATTCCACCGTCAGTACAGCCCATCAAAGATGGTTTTATTTTTTATGTACTTCTCTTCTTAATTTTTTTTATTGTATCATTTTTGATGTACTTTTCAATGTACTTATATGGTTATGTATACTGGTCTAACGTACAAGAGTGGAATATAAAATGTAAATAATTTTATTGAAGTAAAAAAAAAAAATCATATTATCAAAATGGGTTGAATGTTTTTTGTTTTTTTGGAACGTAAAATAAAAATATTCAAGACATAGCCCTATATGTAGTCTATATTTCTCGAATAGATGTGTATGAAGTGATGTAACAAGATTAAACGTACCTGTACATCGAGTAGAAGGCAGGATCTCTGAGGGCAGTCTGGTAGTGCTCGAAAACACCTGGTGCACTCTGTTGAACATAAGTATTATTTTAACTCACCCCTAAGTTTCACCTTTAGCCACAGTAGAAAATAAAATGTTCACTCCTCGATAATCAAACAGTAAAATATGCATGTATATTGTTTTCCGAAAGTAGTCTGCCAAGTGAATTGTACTAATTGAACCTATGACACCGCACCATGTTGAGACTGGGTACATAAGACGTTAGAGCGCTGAACCATCATTCGGACAGAGGTTCGAGCCTGGACCCGTATTCTCGAGATTCATGAGATTTGAGTTGTAATTTGTGAAATAGGATAGCTTTCACACTCGTTTTCAGTGGAATTATTGAAATCTCACCGAAATTTCATTCATTCCACATTTCATAAATCTCGAGAATAAAGGTCGTGAAATGGTTGACCATCCTGACTGAGACTTTGCGTGATTTATCTAATTTCGTTTAGATGCTTACTGATCTAGTATCTTAATATCAGAATAAAAGTTCAGCCGGCTTCTTTCCAACATTAACTGTTAACTGAACAGATTGACTACACTAAATGGTATGTAAACTGAAATATATAAAAAAAAACGCGCCATGAAGAAGTTTGGGAGAATGTCACGCTACTTACGCCGTATTTCTGTGACTGATCATTGAAATGACCGAAGAGCGATCGCACACCATTGTAGAATGAACCGTAAAAGTATTTGTTGATGTTGAAGTTTGTACCCTCGACGATCTCTGCAAGAACATTCAGTCCTTCTTTACCTTTCAACATGACTCGCAGGCCGTCACTCTGTTCTTACAAAACAAACATATAACACCTCAATAATAATAGATATTTCTATATACGAGAAAATGAAAAAGTTACATAATCAAAGAGAGAAATACGAGAAACTAATTGGTGAAATGAGACAAGAAATGTTGAACAATTCTTTGTTCCAAAATCGTTTCCTTGAATATCCTTAGAATCATGAAAATTTTAACCTTTTCTACATTAATTCATCAAGTATAAGCTTGGTCCTATATACAATCCAAAATGTATTCATTTCCATTTTCTTTTTTTTTACCATTGTATATTCGTTCGTCTTATTTATCATAAAATTGCAGATATGTCTGAGACTAATTATTATTATTATTTTCATATATATATATATATATATATATATATATATATATATATATATATATATATATATATATATATATATATATATAAATATATATATTTATTTATTTATATTTTAATGTGTTTTGTATTTTAATGATAACTTTGACGTGACTCATATCCATGTAGTGGATCTATTGTCAGAAAGAATAAATGAATGAATAAATAAATAAATGAATAAATGAATGAAATGTGATTACAAAAGTTGAAACATTTCGGAAAAAGTTTCAATTTGACATATTTTCCGAATATTTACTCATTCTAATGTGATTAGCTCATAAGTAATGTTTACATGTAATTTTCAACGTACGTCCAAGACAAATCCAAGATCAATCGCGTCGGTAAGTCTTCTGCCAATATTACGGACAATCTCTGATTTCATATTCCTCTGGAACCTCGTGAACTCTGGTCGCATTTGAAAAGCGCGCCCTGACTTGTATCTTAAAGCCGGTAGGAATGCCTGTTGACACGGTTATACGTAATATACCAACAATTGTTATAAACGTTGACTTTTTGGATGAATTCACGATGAATTTTTAAAAGTATCAGATTGTATAATGGGCTTGCATTGACAGTAGGCCTGGACTGAACATCTACTTAAAAATTCATTGAAGATAACTGTTTTACAAGTAACAATTCTTCAAAAATCTGCACATTGTTAAAATCATTTCCATACTCCTACTCATAGCTCACTGCTGATCATCGATTGATAATTCATTTAATATTCACCAAAAATGTATGAACACGTTTGTTAATTTTCAAAATGTTAGTTCATAAATATACCAACACATTTTTATTATTGATAGGTCTACCATCAATTCATTCTATGAGCAACGTTATTAGATTATTGGATTATTGTGAACGCAGAGTTTTTTCAAGTTTGACCCGAACCCTAATAGTCAATGAATTACTTGTATAATCATACATGAATGAATGTATTGTACGTATCTTTAAAAAGTTTTTAAAAAGCCCTGGCTGCAGTTTCACGAAATTTCTATTGAGAAATTCCTTGTTTTACGTTGTTGATCAGCCATAATATTATTGTTATATCAATTCATGTTCTGATTAATGAATTGAAATAATATTAGCTGACGACCAACAATATTTTTGTTTGGGTTAAATCAATTTCGTATTATATGTGTAATAATGCTGTGTTTTATATCACTTTATAATTTGCTATGTATTATGTCAATTGGAGGTATAAGTAAAAAATCAATGTGATAACTTTTAATTGTATAAAATCCTAACGAAATGCAGAGAATTTATCAAAAATGAAATGGATATCTAATCAGAACGAAATCTATTTTATTACCACTGTTTTATTACTGAATCATTATACTCACAGGAATCGGAACGTCATAGATGAATGAAAACATGGGCGCATCTTCAAGGCCGTTCGAAAGTCGTTCCAGGCTGTAACGCGCTACCAACTGTTGGTGACTATAATAAAACAATTCTCCGCGTCGTGCATTTGTGATATTATATTTCTTCGGGTCCATCCACGACGGATGTTGCATATTCCAGTACGTATGGAACGTACTAAGACCGACATCCTCAGTGAAATAACTGACTAAATCGTCAGGATGTTTCGTATTATTCAATCCAGTGTTGTACGCTGGTATGTAAAGAGCATTGCCAACGAAGAACACGCCGTCGACATGATTATAGTTGTTTCCTTGCATCCTGATATCGTAGGCCTTCTGGATTACCGTCGATTTCAGGAATAGGAACGGTTCGATTTCGTATGGAGCCGGCAGTGTGAAACCTTTACAGTCTACTCGTTGCAAGATGGCGACTCTTAGGGCGTAGACGAACAGCCAGGGGTTGATGCGATCGCGAGCCCAGCAAGCAGTCTGATTTAGTAGAAAAATAAATAACTAAAATATGAAGAGGTATCATTCTTCAAAAGTTATAATATTTGTTATAAGTAGAGGAGGAATCACCAAGATCAGGTATTTCGTTGGAATAGAAAAACTGACTGGTTTGATGTGATTTAAGGACATGTAAGAAGTATGGATAAAGATAGAAAAAAAACTCATCGAGTTACGTTAGCAGTAAAAAATCAGAACAGTGAGAAGAGTTGGACGTTGAGAAATGTGGCAGACGATGGATAAATACAGGAAATTGAAAACAGATAAGATGGTTGGAGAGACGCTGGTGAGAAAATGAGAAAACGGTGGGAAAGTGGGTTGATGAGAAGATAGAGAGAAATGGAAATAACTAGTTGAGCGTTTAATGGTAGTTAGATGAAGATCGAGGAAGATGAGCAACAAGAATTGGTACTGAAAGGTATCGTATTTAAAGTACACTTCCTAGAATTGGTGATAAAGCATCTCCGGGTCTAATTATATTGGTTTTCAAGCAAATAAAAAAATGTAAAAGTGGATTTATCATTGAAAGATCCGTTTGTAGTTCTAAATAGCAAAATCAATTTGTGTTGTGAATTACTGATCGTTTGTTTCACCCGTTTACCTTGTATAGAACATCGAAATCCTTGGCAAAGAAGAAAAGATCGAAAAGACGTATCGTCTCTTCTCGATGTTTCTTGTCGAAGATTGTAAATATCTCTTCTCTTGGAAGACTACCCTTATTGTGAGCTGCTAGGAATGTCTCAACAACTCCAGCTTTTGAGAAACTATTTATTTCAGTCTCAATCTGCCAGGCGTTTCCGATCTCAGACTGTTCTGGGTTCAAGTTCAGCTGATGAGGGCGGATGAACAATTGGAATAGCTTGTGCTGATTAATGATAAACTTCCTGTCAGCTGAAAACACATGGACCTATCAGTTGATTTTTTTCTTATACATATTTTGGATCGGTTGTACCAACTGATGAATTGGTGAATTGAACAATAATTGACCAGTTAATTTGTTATAACCAACCCTTGGTTGTTCACGTTATTATAGTGTACCTTGGCTTATAATTAGATACCATTGTACCAATTGATAATTAGGTATTAATTATAGTTGGAGTAATTATTTAATCAAAGTGAGAAAATAATACACGTAACAAAGGGTGATAAAAAGTTAATTCGTTCATTATTAATTGATCCATTGATCATCAGGTGGTAAAACCGGCTCTTAACTGATCATTACTTAATTACGACTTAGTACAACCAGCTTCATGCCGGTTGTACCAAGTAATAATTGGGCTGCGTCTTAAAAAAAATGAAAATGTATTTATCAAGCCAATTAATAATTGAGGTAATAAAATATGATAACAAAGCGTAATAAGACGTCAAGCCGCTAATTATACATTGCTTAAACAACGAATGTATTGCGTTAAACCATAACTTGGTAAATTTTCATGGAGAATCATCCAATTTCTGTACACATTTATCCATTGTATTCACCATACTCGAAAAAAAGTGCTTTTTTTCGCGCTCTACAGGTTAAACGGAAATGAAAATTCAGTTGAAACTTGGCACACACAAGTTTCCTTATCTAATTCGATACTGGATAGTTTTTAGAAGCAATCAGTTATAATACTTCTGAGAAAACTCATTTCAAAGTTTTCCAAAATCCCGTGAGAATAACTCATAGGAAAAAAATCGTAAAAAATATTTTCTTCAAGAGAATTCAAATTATCAGGGAATTTCAATATAATAATGATACACATTATTACGAACTTCCACTTGAATCGAATCTGCCTTTTTGATGTAAAAAATACATGATTTCATTTTTTAAATCACTCAAAGCTATTAAGAGGCCAATTAAATCCAAGCAACAAGTGTCACCATTAATTGGAAACGATTAAAACAAGATATTCTTTATTATTAAAGAAATTAATTAGAAAATAGGAGAAGGTGGATGTATAGCCAATTCAAAGATATGTTGATATGTTCTTATAGCTCATCCATGCATCAACGCGGCAACACATAACGCGTTTGCCCAGTTGAATAAATGAATGGGTAAATAAATAAACAAATGATCGATTAAAAGAAGAATGCATGAATAAACAAACAAATGATAGACACTTAATGTTATACGGCTACTTATTTTTATTTATCGATAAGATAAATTTCCACTGAATTAAATTATTTTGATCGAGTTTAAAAGTTATCATATAATAAAAAATCATATATTTCATTATAGCGCTTTGCATTGTTGACCCTACCAACTGTAACCAACGCTCATCTAGTTATTTCTATTTTCCAATCATTCTCGACCTTACCAAGTCTCTTGATCTGCCCGCCATTTTCTTTTGTAGATATCTCAAAAACCAGAAGCACTATCAACAACACCGTCTTCATAGCTCGTACCTGGTAGACTCACTCTCTCTCTCTAACGAGAGTATTATTGTTAAATTGCTCCGTATTATTCCAAGAGATATCACCAAAGATATATGTTGCCATGACAAGAAGGTTTTGTTTGTAGAAATATTATGTTTTCTTTATTAATACGTCACCATTTGTTCCTTGCACATTTTGTTGATAATCATTCCATAGTGCAATTGAGTTGAGAATTATATAAGTATGTTTAACAACTAGAAATGTCGAGAGTTTTCTGATGTAATGATCGAATGAGTATAAAAATGTGTTTCTGTTTTTTTTTTAATAACATTGAAACTTGATATACAAAAGCATTGTTTCCCAATGGGTAGGCCTATAGATGAAAGGTATGTTCGTTTGGACGGGGCACTACAAGAGCGATCTTTTTACCACCCATTTGAGTCATTTAAAAACAATGAACTTCAACACCAGGACTACGCTGTCTGTGACATACTTCTCCGCCGCAAATGAAGGTATTTCAGTTTCTAAAAGTCCGAAACTCATAAGTATAAACTGTTCCGGACATTACCAGCATTAAATGGTATCAGAATATCAAGATGAAAAATAATGTAAAACATTTTTCCCATCTCGATAATATTTTCAGTTATGGGAAGCGCAAAAAATATGAAAATGCCAGTGAATCATAAAGTTTCATTACACTCAAGTTCGATGACTAGGGTGAGTTGGTGACCATACAGAGAGCAAACCGAAAATCAAAATTCAGTATATCAACTAAATTAAGCTTTCTAATTAGATGGAATGCGTAATAGAGAGCTGCTGCATAATCATATATATTGTCAATCATAATCATAGTTTTAATGTCTCATAGGCTTCCTCCAAGCGATGTCATAGATTGTTGTGATAAAGGAACATCAACTAACACTTCGTTATGACATAGTTTGTTTACCCCCCAACTTTGCTATAGCTTTCACACTATAATAAACCTAGTATTTTTCTGAAGCCATTCTTGACGACTTGTGATTGACACTCCAAGTATATGACGTCTGAAACATAACTTCCTATCAAGCGGGCGACTAATATGTATACTAATCGGAGTATTTCTTAGCGCCCACATGATGTAGAGTTAGGTGGCTGATTAATAAGTCACGCCCATTACTAGTGGAGAGCCTATTGTCATGAAAAATAGTGACCATACAGTGACAATTGTTTGACAAAAACATGGTCGCCACTTTTCAGTGTAACTCTATCAAATATAGGAAATGAAAGTGATAATGAATTTTAAATTGAAATAATTTTGAGCTAAGAAAAGATTATTGCAATGAGAAATTATTTGGAAATAGGAAGGCTTGATTGACAAAAATATGGCCGCCTCAGCCCCCCATGACCGTCTCATTAATTTATAGGCTTTATAATCACTAGTAATTAATTCCAACATAATTTGTTTCGTTGTTTGGCAATCTAAAGTCTCATAGAATCAATATTTTATTCCCTGCCAATTAAATTAAAATTCAGTTTAAGTATCATCACAAAATTCTTCACGAAAATGATAGCGTTATCAGAAAGTTTATAAGATTTAAAATTGAATGAATATAAAAACAAATTCATACGAACAAAGTTGAGATAAACTTTAGATTTTAAGTACCGATTAGTCTTCGTTACATTTTCGTTTTTCTTAAGTAAAATATCCGCGTGTTGGTGTACGAAGTTTAACCTTTTAGTAAGCTAATGTGTTTTTACAAGCATAGCTCATCTTTGGAAGACGTGTTTGCACTGCTTAACGGCCACTTTGGCTGAAAAGAGAAGAAAATCTAGACGAGCTGTGTTTAAATCAACTGCTTGGTTGAAAAGAAGAAGGCAACAAGCATGAGTAATGGTACAGGAGTATCATTCTTGTATACGTTGGTGCAGTGACTGTCGAAGCTATAATCACTTGATCCAGCTCTCCCATCTTCAATGTCATAATTATAAATATATATCATATTTCCATACTTTTCATTCATACTTGTTTACTGTATCCCATTTTAACATATCACATTTATTCATTAATAATGGCTCATAAGGTAAAATAGGACTGGTCATATGGAAGAGCAGAACATTTTTTTATTTATTTATAATAACATCGAAACTTGATACAAAATCATTGTTCCCTAATCAAGGCTATGGATGAAAGGTAGGATCGTTTGGACGGGGCACCACAAGGGCGATCTTACCACCCCATTTTGATTATTTAAAACCAATGAACTTCATTCAACACCAGGACTGAGCTGTCTGTGACCATAATATTCCGCCGCAGATAACAGTCTTTCAGCTTGCGAAAGTCCGCAACACATTATGACCGTTTCTGTGATATATATCACTGTGATATATATTTTAGTATACACTAAAAATCTGAATATCACAATGTTTTGTATTCACCAACCAAAAAATGGAGACAACTGAAAAATATAGGGAAGTACAATTTATGCTGTAGTATGTATTACAATAATTCTATTAAATATGAAATAATATCACGTAGATGTTACTTTCTTTTATATTTTCCTAAATTGAAAATTAAAGATACGACAGTTACCTACAGTATCACTCACGATTGTCACAAAACATAGAGGAATGTGATCTCAGATCTTCAGTATATCTATCGTTTAAGCCTCAGTATTGTATAAGTTCCTTACATATAAAAGTTTCCTCATTCTATTCATTTGATAAAGTATATATTCATTCCATCGTTTCATGTAAGTTCTTTCTTTATAAGTACCTTAATTCGCTGTTCCTGAGAAATAACTTTTTTATATGTGCTTATTTATTTTCATTTTTTATTGGCGTCAAGCACTTGGAAAGTCTTTGTTCCCCAATTAACGCTAAAAAAATGACGATGCAGAAGCGTTTGCGGGACATCTCAAGAGCGATCCAACAACCTGAAGAAAATAATTAATTATAATATTACCCGTCAATCTGTGATTCACGAACTCATAAATTTGAGGATAATTGCAAACAATTGAAAACAAAAATATTATCATTCAAATTAAAAATAAAATAATAAATTATTAAAATTGATTAATTAATTAATTAAAATTATAGAACAACATTGGTTATACTTACGGACTTACGTGACAACGTCTGATTGTGTATATGTGGACAAAAACTCGATCAAACCTAGAATTGGAGCTAAGAGTTAAAACGGTCGTTCAAAGACTTTTGTCAACAGTTCGTCGTTTGAGGAATAAAGAAACTGAAAGAACGCAAACAATAAAGTATTTTCTTATATGTTTTTGAATCGTAAGTCAAAACGATGTTTTAAATATTTATTTTTCTTTGTGTACTTCGTCGAAAACGTTTCTAGAGAGATAAAATAATCGTATATACTTTTTCACCACGACAAAACTTGTGAAGTAACAGACGTCATTGATAACAAATCCTTTCAAACAGTAACTTCGTCTGAAATCTCTTGAATATAATCTACTGAACAAATATTATTTCTAATTTGAAATATATTAGAGCTTCTTTTGGAGTAATAACGTGATCGTTTCATGTATGTGATCATTTCTAGATGTGATTCATCTTGTGTGATAAAGAAGTAATCTATTACAATTATAATTTACTTTATATCAACTTCAAATTGAAACAACATTCAAAAAACCGTTATAAATCTCTTTTCAAGGTCGAGTGATAATGTTTTTCAAAAACGAAAAATTGTAAAATTGGATGAGCGAAGCGAAGACTCAATTACACTATACCGAAAAAATTTGCCTGTTTTTATTTTTATTTTTTTTTTTTTGGTTTTTTTGTTCGCGCTCCACAGGTCAGAAAAAAATTCAAAATCAGTTGAAACTTGGCACACACATGAACCCCTATCTGACTTGATGCTGTATAGTTTTGAGGCGCGATCGGTTCAACAACTTCTGAGAAAACTCATTCCAAAGTTTTCAAAAATCCCATTAGAATAAGCCAGAGGAAAACATTCGTGAAAAATATTTCATCTGAGAGAATTCAAATTCTCAGAGAACTTCAATCTGATGATGATACACATTATTCCGAACTTTTACTCAAATCGGATCAGCCGTTTCGATGTAAAAAAATATATAATGTTATTTGTGTCAATTATTCAAAGCTATTAAGATACCTATTAAATCAAAGCAACAAGTGTCACCACTTGATTGTAAACGATTAAAACAAAGCCTTCTTTATTATTATATAAATTATTAATGTAAAATAAGATGGCAGTGATGTAATGGTTTGGATCTCAAGGTGTATATATATATATAATAACCAATCCAAAGATAAGTTGATATGTTCCAGCTCATCCATCAACGCGGAAACACATAACGCGTTTGCCTAGTAATAATAATAAACATCTGGCCTCCGGTTCCAACCTGAATTGGGTCAGGGTTGGGTTATCCCCCATTATACAAGGGCATCCGAGTTTCTCGGAGTCGACCTGCCAGGTCTGGCACTCTCTCCTCTTCATCTCTTTCTTCCCCTTCTTCCTGTCTCTCACCAACTCCCTCCATTTTTCTCTATCTTCCCACCACTTTTCTTCTACAATCGTCTTCCAACATTCCCCCCTCTGTTCCACTCTACCACTCCGTTTATCCACTTCGTCCTCGGTCTTCCCGCCTTCTTCATCCCTTGCACCTTGTCTTCTTCATACTCTGAGGTATTCTCTCCAACTCCATTCTCATCATGTGTCCGAACCAACGGAGCCTTTCACTGACCAATCCAAAACCCAGGTCTCAGCTCCTAACTCTCTCCTGATCTTATCACTCCTTATAACTATACAAATTTAATTAAATAGTTTGACTTGGTTAGTTAGACTTTCTATAGTTTTTTAATTGACTAAGGTTCGGTATTACCATGGCCAGTTAGTATTTATCTGAGAGTTGGTGAAAACAAATAGCATGGGTAACCATGGTGATAACAACTTTGAACTGTCAGATAAAGGCTAACTGGACTTATGGTAACACTGGGCCTAAAAAGTCTATAGTTGGTAATGCATGGGATCGGTGAGTTGACAATAATGATAATCATCATAAAATCAATCAAGCAGTCACAAAACCAAATAAATAAATTACTTCAAAAATATTATTTTAATCGTTGAAAAACTTTCAAGGCTTCTTGTTTTGGCAATGACCGCACGTATGAAGTTTGTGTCGACCTAAAAGGTCACTGTTTTATCTCCATAGGTCAAGATCACTTTATTGCAGACGTAATAATAAAGAGTAATAACCTCTGAAACGAGTCTATTGATAACACAATAAAGTTATGATAGACAGACAGACTGCTGATGAATCAAAATAACATTTATGGCCAAAAAAAGTGTAATAATAATAATTTTTTTGTATATATCATTATTTTATTAATCGAATAGTTTCGTACAATGCTGTTATAGTTATACGCTCATAAAATAACCACAAAGCCTAAAATAGACATAATAACAATAATGAAGGTATAACACTCTGGGATGATAAACTATACGAATGAAAAATATGAAATAATGGATGAAAATAATGACGAATATGAAGGAATGAATTAAAATACAACATTCCTTCAACTTGTACTTGTTGACAGAATGGAGAAGGAATATTAGTGATAGGGGGAAGGAGCAAGAGAGAGAGAGAGAGAGAGAGAGAGAGAGAGAGAGAGAGAGAGAGAGAGAGAGAGAGAAGATTTGATAAAAATTAATTCTGATTATGTTTTGTACGTGTTGCATGTTTTTTTTTTTAATAACATCGAAACTTTATGCAAAATGATTGTTCCCCAATTAAGGCAATGAATGAAAGTAGGATCGTTTGGACGGGGACAATGGCGATCTTACCACCTCGTATTGATTATTAAAAACCAATGAACTTCAACACCAGGACTACGCTGTCTGTGACCATAATTTTCCGCCGTATATGAAAGTATTTCAACTACCAAAAGTCCGGAACACATTATGACCGTTTCTGTGATATATATCCGTATATTTACAGCATTGGTATTAAAAGTAAACAAAACACACGAATGTTGATATCTCCCACTTTGAACTGAGTCTCTTGGACAATGATCACTTTTTTCCATTAACAGCAGATGTAAAGATTATCATTATACAAAATGAACACACACACAAAATGAGTGATGGGCCTATAATATTATAATTAAGCCTATCACTCAACTAGTTAAAGGTCATGGCCAATTACTACTTCATCCAAGCATTTGCTTCGAGGACTGTGAGAAACCACGAAAAATCTAGTCAGTATGTAAACTACACATTATCTAAAGCAATTTTTAACACAATCGGCTAGAACCCTATAAGAATGCATTTTCCTATTTTCAATGTTTATAGGACGTCATGAAATACGTGGAACTTGGTTAGATTGTCTTTATAGAAATATCGAGAAAGGTACACAAAGGTATTTAATTTTTTCTAATTAAGACTAAGAATGGCAATATATTAGACTGTTCAGATCGCCCACATGACTATATCCAAACATTATGAAGAAAATGAACAATTTTAAAGAATGAGATCAATGAAATACGTATTCAAAGTTGAATACATTCTAATTTTATCCATTCTTTGCTGAGAAAATATTTATTATCACATATTTCAGCCATAGCCTTAATTGGGGAACAATAATTTTGTATCAAGTTTCGATGTTATTAAAAAAATATAGATATTCAAAGTCAAACACGAATGCAAAGTATTTTCTTGTTATTAGATGAGCGATAGCGAGAACATCCATCCCACACTTATAGAGCTTTGACTACGTTATTTTGTCTGCGTGTGAGCACTTCAGGTCGCACGGTATGACTGATCAATATGAAACTCTTTCTGTACACGTAGACTCATCCAATATTATAGAACTGATGTGCAGCATCGGTAGGACTATTTCTGAGAAATATCATCTCAAAGTTTCTATAAGAACTCCATAAGATTACGCTGGGCGGGAAAGTTTGAAAAATAAAATCTCTCCAAAAAAAAAAATTTTATGTGAACACAGAGGTGAATCGCACTATTAAAATTGTATGGAATTCGGACAGGCCGTAAAAAAAAAATGTAATGTCAAATTATGAAAATCATGTAATTTTTTTAAAATCAAATAGATAGAAATTATAGCAGATCCATGTTGTCAAGATCCAATGCCTTCTAGATTCCATAGTTACCGAATTGAATATATTTTATATGGTGGAGATTTGTAGAGTTTTCGATTATACAATTCACATCAATATCTCTTTCATCTTACAACGCATAGTCTGCGTTTGCCTAGTTCAATCCACATAACTAGCTCTGCTTCGCACTTTAGTTTCGCATGAGATCTTTGTACTTCCAAATTTCTCAGTTACATCGTGACACATGAAACTCGTATAATCATTCCACCTTTGACGGAGAGCCTGCTGATTAAAATGTCAAGAATTCCAGTCATTATAAACTGTTTTTGGAGTCGAAGGTAGGAGTACCGGTAATTACAGTACCGTACTCTTATTCCTCATATCGTTTCATCTTTCCAGAAGCCACCTAAGAAGTTTTTCTCCTCAACCAAGAAGTTAGAGGTTTATATAGCCGTGACAACAAATATAATTGACTAAAACGTAATATACAGTTATTATTATTCATTGTTTATTCATTTTTAATTATTACTGTACATATAATAATATACTATTTAAATACAATTTAACAGAAGATGGAAGAGTTTTGGAAGAAACAAGAATAAAAACAAAATGACGCATTACAATAAAGGATCTGAGGTTTCCTCAGAAACCTACTCAAAAACTACTCAACTTCTCACTGCTACAACTACTCAAAAACTGTTCACTACTCAAAAATTGCACTACTATCCCTGAAGTCTGAACTTATTAGTTTATATCGTTTATTAGTTTATATGTATATGTGGCTTATATCGTGGATATATATAGTTATATCGTTCGCTGAATACGTTATGTACAGTACATTGAATGAGTTATACACATGTCTGTGGGGTGGTGAGTTCGTCGTTTATATTGGCAAATTGGGCAAGTATGATACCAGACAACGGATCTTTAATGACAACACACAAAAAAACAGTGACGATCGATTACTTCTTTGCAAAGAAGCATATTGTTAATTAACAAATGTTGAAACTTGAGTGGACAGGTATTGCACTAGTGGTGGATGAATGATCTAAAGAAAAATCTACATTTTAATATAAAAATGTTGAATATAAATCCACCATTCATTTTATGTGATACCGCATAAGTGAGTACTTTTAATCCGTCATCTCAATTAAAGAGGATCTTTCATAACCCTGAAAAAAAAATTGACGCTTCTTTGAGATTATACTTCATATTCCATATACATAATACTGAGTTAGACATAATCCTGAATAATTTTGAACAATTGCTATTAGATTTCCGTATAAGCTATAGAATAATGATCGAAATTATCTACATTCAAATTCAACAGTGAATGCAATGAATATTCTAAAACTGTTGTATTTCTGCTCTTTAAAATGTTGAGAAAAATGATTCAAATTACTTTTTTTAAAAACAAACATATGCTCGTAGTTTCAAAACACGGACAACCTGCCCTGATTTTTCAGAAATCTGTACTTTTATACTGAAATATATATTTCTAACAATGAAATTGTGGAATCTTGACTTGAAATTTTTCATAGCCTCTATAGTAGTCTATTGCAGCAACACGTTAGGGCCACTTTACACGACAAATATTGTATTTTATTTTTGATGTAGAAACGCTAAAAAAACAATAGATCAAGAAAATAAAATTCAATCTAATCTGCTTCAAGTTCATGGTTGAAGAACGTCTTCATAATGACCCAGCTGTATTAAGATACTCCGCAAACCGAGTCTGAGTCACCTTTGACCCTTGACCTTTGCTCGAAGCGATACGCTAACCTCAATCGCCGAACGGAAAAATACTGGATGTTCATGAGACACAAAAAAACTTTTTTTTTGTATTATCGATTTGTTTAGAATGTATTTATTAATAACCTATTGAGTTAAGAGCTGATATAAATGGTTCGATCATAAAATCTGATGTGATTCATAAAACATATCCACTCCAATATATTTATTTCCCTCTGCTATTTTCAAAGAACGCAATATTTAAACACTTCGTCAAATCTATAGTGATTTAACTGAAGGTGCTTTAACTTGAACTAGATAGGGATGGAACGTCCATCAGAATCTTCAAATTGATCAGAACAATTCTTGAAAAAATATTGTTGTACCATTATAAAATTTAAATTTCGAATGTTTTAAAAATGTACAAATGAATCAATTGAGAAATTAATGGATCAATGAGTTCATAAATGGATGAATGAGGAAATTAATGAGTAATTCAGTAAATAATCGAATAAGGTCTGATTTTACCAACTAGTTGTTATTGGATTAAGCGATAGTTATCATATTAATTTGTTATCACCCTTAGGCCCAGTATTACCAAGTCCAGTTAGTATTTATCTGAGAGTTGGTGAAAACAAATACCACAGGTAACCATGGTGATAACAAGTTTGAACTGTCAGATAAAGGCTAACCTGACTTGGTAATACCGGGCCTTAGTTATGCATATTATTTTCGTACCTTAACTAACAGTTAGCGGATTGACGATTCATAAAATTCGTAATATTCGCCCCATGTGAAAGGTGTTACCCCAACATTGATGATTTTGTGGCAATTCAATAAGTGCCAACAATTCATACCGACATTGATTTCCTTCAACTATTTTATTGTCAACCAATTGTGTCGGAGATAAATTTTATTTTATTGCCAGTACCTTGGAATATTGTATTGTGGATTATATTATTTTATTACTCGTGGGCGACATATTTCACTGCTAGCGATTATTATTTTATCATTCTGGTCGAATCTATATCAGATTTATAGGCTAATATATTTCGAATACATCTGGTATTGAATCCCATGCGAAATGTTCCCCATACTGGTAAATCATATAGTGATATGTTTAGTTATAGTCGAATTTGCGAGATATAAAGGTTTCGATATAGGCCTTCACCTCTAACCCATCGTCCCACGTCACTTTCGTGCACTGGCGTTCTTCGCGCTTACATCTCACGTGGAAGCAATAACATAACATAAGAAAGCTATAAGATCTATATGAGCTTTCAAAATCATGTAAATTCTTCGCGTGGTCATATGGTTGGATGAGAAAGAAGTCAGTGAGAAAATGTTTTGCTATAGAGGGAAGAAAGGGAGCAGAAGGAAGGATAGTGGGGAAGAGAAAGTGTGAAAGAGAGAGAGAGAGAGAGAGAGAGAGAGAGAGAGAGAGAGAGGAGAGAGAGAGAGGGAGGGATGGAGAGAGAGAGAGAGAGAGAGAGGGAGAGAAAGAGAGAGATAGGGAGAGAAAGAGAGAGAGAGAGAGAGAGAGAGAGAGAGAGAGAGAGAGTTGAATAATGAAACGAATTGAAATATTTGTCGACTATTCAATAAATACGCACATTAAACTTCTGTTTTATAGTTGTTAATATTGAATAGTTCGAAAGTAATCGCCAAACGTCCTTTCATATAATCATCTCCATTTTGTATTTATAACTAGGCCTATAGTATCGGGTAAAAACAGGAGATCAGCCATGTAGGCCTATAGTTTGCGTACATTGAAAGTTCACTCAAGTTTCTTATCTCGACCTCACGTTGGGCTCTGAGGTTATTCAATCTTTTACCTACGGCGAAAAATTATGGTCACAGACAGCGCAGTCCTGGTGTTGAAGACCATTAGTTTTAAATAATCAAAATGGGGTGGTAAGATCGCCCTTGTGGTGCCCCGTCCAAACGATCCTATCTTTCATCCATAGCCTTAATTGGGGAACAATGATTTTGTATCAAGTTTCGATGTTATTAAAAAAAATTAAAAAAAAAATTTAGATCATGGCGTCAAGAACGAAAATATTTTTCATGAAAAAACATTGAACATGAAGCACATCATAGAAACATTAATGAATAGAGGGCACGCTCTAAATGAGAAAGAAATCTACGTCAGGAAAGCTGCAAGGCAAACATCAAGGTGAGGAGCTAGCCATAATCCCAAACTAACCTAACTGCAAATTCATTAAAAATCCAACTTTGAATACTCGGCAAACATAAGGTTGTAGTAGCTAAGCTCAAGCCCTTGCAGGCAGCTCTAAATGAGAAAGAAATTTACGTCAAGTACACGGCAAACATCAAGGTGAAGAGGTTGGCCAGCTAACCTAACCCAACTGCAAATTCATTATAAATCTAGCTTTGGATACACGGCAAACATAACGTTGTAGTAGGCTGAGCTCAAGCCCTTGCAGGCGGCTGTGAATGAAAAAGAAATCTGGCTCAGGTACACGGCAAACGTCAAGGTGAGGAAGTTACGGAAAAGTTATGGAAAAGATACGTTTTCCAAACGTATCCATACTCAAATAATAATCCATCGCAAACAGTTATATACAATATAAATATTGATTTGTGTCAAGATATGTGTGAAAAGCTATACTTAAAAAACATAAGAAATCAAAAAATTTCGATCAGCGAGGATACTTCCGGCGGTCACTGCGCGGGCGTTGCGTGCGCCTGGCACTAATTTTTACGGGCCTACTTTACAAGCAGCACCCTGGGCCTTTTGGACCCAGTCCGCGCCTGCAGTGAACCGAGTGTGAACAGTTTGTAATCTTGTAATCAGATCACTCACACTCACAATGCCAGATGAGATCAAATCATCCTGGAACATGAAAAGAATGAAACAGCTAGCGCCATCTATATACAATATCAACAAGCTGACCACATGTAGTACGCACAGTTACCACGCAAGTCGCATCGAGCGCTGATATTCGCTGATCGAGCAACTAGAAAATAGGATCATTCGAAAATAACAGTAATTATTTTATCATTATTATTAATTTATTATCATCACAATAATAATAATAATAATAATAATAATAATAATAATAATAATAATAATAATAAAAGGTCTTTATTAATCCGGCGAAGTTAAGCCAATGGCTTCTCTTACACTTAACCGCTTTTACATAGACAGATACTTAGACACGATATGTAAAATACTTTAATATCTAATAAATATATACTAAACATTGAACTAAAAAACTAGAATATAGCATATCACATAGAAAATTGCAGATAAACTAGAGGACATACTAATAAATAATAACTAGAATATATTGCAATAGTTTCAAGTGGTGCTCACCTAATGACAGTTATATTTATAGAATTTAATAACAAAATTATAGATTTTCAGTTGAAAATGTAGTGAAATGTAGTGACGTTACCTGTGTAATGATAGAAAACATTATTATAGTAAAAAATGAAAAATGAAAAGAATATGTACGTTTGATAATTATTTAAAAGGCAACACTCCAGTTCTAGGTTAGTCCTGGTGAATGGATTGTCTAATAATCATCATAACCTAATTTTAACCTGATTTTAAATAATGATGTGTCTTCATTAGCCATGTTTGCGACGTTACATAAAATACAATTTTCTTACATTATAAAGCACTATCAATATTAGGCTAATCAAACACAATAAATAAACACAAATGAACACGCGTCGGCAGATCATTCATTTTTATATATACATTTCTATTCATGAATAAAACATTTGAAATAAGTATTATTATTATGAAAAAATTATAAATTATTATTATAAATAATAAACATTTGCAATAGAATTGTCAGAACAATTCATGAAAGTTTCGTAAAAAGCATTCCTATCCGTGGTAAGGGGTAAAAAATGCAGAGGGAGAGAAAACGTTTTTTTTTTTTAAACATGACTATATGAAAATAATCAACATAATTTTTACTACTGTAATTGAGATGAGCTTGATTACGGTAGTTATGATGAACCTAATAATTACCATTTAAAAGAAATGTTTAGGAACATTAAAAAATTAAAAATTAAAAAATTAGGCCTACAATATCGCACAGAATTTCGTAAAGTGTCATTTCAAATAGCCGTCCACTTCTGAACTAAGAAAATAAAAGAACGTGGAAACAAATCATAACCTTAAATATATCTTATTGTTAGTTTAAAAAATCCGTACGATTGAATAAAACAAAAAGAATTGACAGCGGTGGGATTCGAACCCACGCCTTCGAAAAGACTGGTGCCTTAAACCAGCGCCTTAGACCGCTCGGCCACGCTATCATGTTTATACATGCGCGCTATTTACCTACAAGTCTATCAGCTCAGCTCACACGTAAGACTACTTTATCGACTCGATTTGTAATGGGTGTGGCTGCAATATCATCCAACTAGCACCACAAAGACTGATCTCATAATTACCCGGTATATTCTATTTGAAGTTTAAAATATTAGGTTTATGTCAATGTCTTTAATCTGATATTCCTTATGAGAAATAATAATTCGTTCAACATTAAACTAGGCCTATATAAAAAAAATACTTGCTGTGACAAAGTAATGTCAATAGTAACTCACACGAAAGTGCAGTATTTTGATGATTTATTGAAGAATATTATATATTACCAATGTAAACATAGGCCTACTAAGTACTGTTGAGTGGGATTTTAGAATTTCAATAATAAATGTATTCTCAACGATAATATGAATACACAAAACTAAATAAAACTTCATTATCAACTTCATTGCAAACATTTTGTCCAGCCTGGTTGGTTGTTCCGATCGACCGTCTCTTCCGGCTCATTTGAACTAACGGTCGGGTGTGTCGATCCGCCATCACTATAGATGCAGTTTGAGTATTTAACATTAATCAATAATAATTTAATAATTGAACTTGTATCATTAATTTTTCGAATTATCGTTATTTTCATTTTCGAGTTACCTGAATGATGAACTTTTTTATTATCAACATCGAATACTTGACATACAGTGATTGTTTCTCAATTGAGGCTTACCACTCCATATAAATAATATTAGGTACCGGTATGAAGTTATTCATTTATCAAGATGTACAAATTAAAATAATCAAAAAATAATGATGTAGAACGAATTTAACATCAGCAGTAATACGTGGGCATCCAACTACTAGGAAGTCTACAAACTCAATTCTGAATGATTTAATTTTAAAAAATATATATATATTAGTTTTAATTTGAAAAATATATGAATTAATCATTTGCTAATCAGACGAGGGAAGCTGGAGACTCCTATGCCACTCTAATAATACCTATTCTGATGTATAATTTAGTTTTTTGGATATATGTTATAGGCCTTCAATTTATTAATTTGTGTTATTCTCATACTTTTTTTTCTCGTTGAGCAGGTCGAATGGTTCAATTAAATATCGAGTAATGTTTTCTATAAAAAAAAACATAAGAGAAGTATCATTCTGATTGCATATTTTGAGTGGATGAACTCAAATAAACTATCCATGAACTGTCCACGAACTTTTTAAAGTTCATGGACAGTTTATTTGAGTTCATCCACTCAAAATATTGATATAAATCATATAATACTTCATACACGTTCTTACATGTGTTCTTACATTTTTTTTGATTTATTCATAATAGGCTACATCATTTGATCAATCATTCATAAGCACATTCATATAGATTTGTAATTTTAATAAATGTTTTCATATTGCTTGTTATTCTGTGTCTTCGGGAAACTCTATTGAGAGTATAGAGACTTAATAAATTAAGTTTATATATATATATATATATATATATATATATATATATATATATATATATATATATATATATATATATATATATATATATATATATATAAGAATATATGTCACCAAATATTCACATCAAAGAATTTGTATTCTATAAAATTACAATATCGAATCGAAAATTATAACTAATATCAACCAATATCAACATCACTTCCAAACCAATACATTTCATTAAAACAATCATCTATCGAGACCTTTTAAAACGTAACAATAATAATTCAGAATTGCCTCGTATAGTCTCTCCCAGTTAAGCGGCACCTCCACCATTTCTTGCGCGTGTAACGGCCGGTAATCTCTCTTCTTTCTCCCAACTCGGCCTGCCTGCTGGGCTCGCAATCATGTCAACGCTGGTATGTTCACCTACACGTCTAGTCATAGTAAAATAACTTGCAATTGTAAAAACATAGTGTGACATACAAAAAGTACTCACGTTAAACGAATAACACAAATGTATAAGGTAATTAATAATTGATATACTAGTATCATCATTGGTAACCAAGTTTTTTTTTTTAATAACATCGAAACTTGATACAAAATCATTTTTTCCACAATTAAGGCTATGAATGAAAGGTAGGATCGTTTGGACGGGGCACCACAAGGGCGATCTTACCACCCCATTTTGATTATTTAAAACCAATCAACTTCAACTCCAGGACTGCGCTGTCTGTAACCATAATATTCCGCCGTGGATAAAAGTCTTTCAGTTTCCGAAAGTCTGGAACACATTAAAAAAAAAGAAAACAAAAAGAAGTTAGAAGAAGTTAATCGGTGATTAATGCTCAATCAACAAAATGTTTATTATACGTGAAGCCAGACCTTGGTCAAACTCGCGCATCTTTCAACTCAAATGATGCTTGTCCCAGCTTCACCTATGGTTGTATTGAACATTATTGTCTTGTAGTAAAATCTTCTTGATTATTACTATAGATAATATATTTTCTATCATTCTTGAATGAAATTATTTTTATCAGGCCTACGCGATATATATATTATATAAATACTGTAATTAATAATTATTTATAATTATAATAGTAATATAACATGGAAGAAATTTGCAAAGAATATGAACTGTAAAGTATGATACTTCACTTCCACGTCCCGTTTTGGCTAATTTGTATACCCCAGCTAATGGATTCTGTACATCTTGATTATGACCTTGACTTACTGGACTTGTACGAATACGAGTAGTAAAAAGTATTGACAGCGGTGGGATTCGAACCCACGCCTTCGAAAAGACTGGTGCCTTAAACCAGCGCCTTAGACCGCTCGGCC
The DNA here is from genome assembly GCA_964007535.1 of Brachyptera risi. Lineage (NCBI taxonomy): Eukaryota > Metazoa > Arthropoda > Insecta > Plecoptera > Taeniopterygidae > Brachyptera > Brachyptera risi. The sequence continues at coordinate 38,536,671 of OZ023328.1, forward strand.
ACGCTATCATGAAAGACGTATATAGCAACTTGGATCTGACTCGACTAGAATTAGAGTTGGCACAACATCTATCTCAGTGAAACTCGGTTGATAACTATCAGCATACATTCCATATCCACAATACATACATATACACACACATATCCAAAGGGAGTTCTCATTTTTTTTTTTCGGGCACCTTGAAGTTTACGCAGATGACAGTATAACACAAGAAGGAATTGAAGGAAATAAAGAGAAATGATGGAGAAGAAAAAGAAGAAATTGAAAGGAAAGAGGAGAAAATTAAGTAATGAGAGCAGACAGTAAAAAACAAAAATATAGCACTAAATAAAAATATATATTTGATAGAAAATACGCGAGTGCAACAGAAACGAGTATTAGTAATATAGGGCAATAGAAGCATTAGAATTGTACTCATATTTTTTTGTTCATTTTGTATTTCTGTTATTTTGTATTGCAGAACGGTACATAAGAAACAAATTAATTAATTTAAATATATTCATTGAATTTGTATTTATATTCATTTTATTCCATTCGTGTATTTATTCATTAATTTTATTTTATTTATTTTTTCATTTATATATATCCATTCATATACGCGAAATATATCCGTTGTTTAATATATCGTTATATATCCGTTGTCTTATTAACAATGTATCCATGTATTCATTTGATAATTATTCAATTTGTCTATTCATTCATCTATATATTTATGTATTTATTCACTCAGCTATAGTAGCGTTTGTCGATGAGAAATGTATGTGGAGCTTTTTTGAACATCTCGCTATGATGGTTCCCTGTTAACTTTCAGCGAAGTAAGTATATATATAGATCATTGAAGAACTTGCACAGTTCGGAACTTTGCAACAGTTCCAACTTGAGAGGCTGTAGGACACATTCTGATTTATTCCTTGTGTTGTAATTATGAACTTCACCATGATTATACATACCAACATGATCGTTTTCAAGTACAAAATAATGTGGTTCTTTAAATGTCAGTATAAGCACATAACTGTCAGTATTTTAATTTTTTTTTTAATAACATCGAAACTTGATACAAAATCGTTGTTCCCCAATTAAGGCTACGGATGAGAGATGGGATCGTTTGGACGGGGCACCACAAGGGCGATCTTACCAAAATCTAATTTTAAAATGTCTAAATAATTACCTACAATCAAGTATTTTGACCCAAACCTGAGCGCAAGATAGACTTTGTTCTATAGTCCTAGTATCCATTTGTTATCATGTCATTTTTAAGAAGAGCATTTTTGATAATCTCTTGAATTTTGGGGTATTTGATTAAAATTAAAAGGAACAGCGTAGCACAGGCTTCTTTTCCCGTACTTGTTATTAAATAGTGATAGTTTATAATCATCGAGTCTGAGTCTAGTAGAGACTGGACTATCGTCGTAAGCGGTTTTGAATTTATTATTGAAATGGAATTTTAAAATAAATCGGTAAATAAATTTATATCATTGTTCAATACATTATTCGAGCAGTCTTCTATCTGCTTATATATATACTTTTACGTCCATTTTATTGGCTAGTAATGTATCGTAAGCGTATGGTTGATATAGGACTTTTATTTCATTGTTCTAACCTCTCATAAGCGAAGACCTCAGTCAGATACTAAGGTATTTGATATAAGTATGAGTTGATAGATAAGGCCAGTGAGAATCACGTTCATCTATTCATGCGCGTCACTAGTTAGTTGTTTCTTTTATGTAAAAAAAAATAACTGTGAAGAAATGAAATACAAATTAGTAAAATAAATGCAATTAACATGGAATGATAGTTTTAAAAAGAATTATTAAAAATCTTGCAATTTTTATTAATATAATTTACATAATAATAAACCTGATAACATGTGTTAGTGACACATCGGTTTTTGGCAAACCAATACAACGGATTTAAACTCCAAGACACACAAAGGCTGATAATAATCATTTCAACAAAATATATAAATAATAATAATAGTATACATATGTTATTATAATGATTTAACCTTCGAATCAAACTAGAGCAGAGCACGTATTTATTACGTATTTGCTATATTCTACAATATTTGATAGATCTGTTGATGTAATTACGCCAAGCGATCGAGATTCACACTGAGATTTTGCGGGTCCAAAACAGACTGTATTTTTATATGAAAATACTTTCACATGCTATTTCAAACTAATGTGAGGTTTAATCGGAGGGATTTTGAATGACAATAAGAACGAAATCCTTATCTGGTGCTACCATTATTTCATGTTTCTTCGAACGAATACGTAGAAATGTGAGATCATTTGTCGGATCCAAATCTCTGACGACGCTACGAGATTTCTCACAGAGTGAACCAATCAAACCGGCGTATTGCACTGACGTCGTATTATCCAGAGTAGTCTTGATAGGAATACCTTCACCATTAATAACCATCGTGCCGACAACACCTTTATGTGCTTGGATCCTTTTCAGAGTTTCTTCAACTTCGTGAGACATTTTTAGACAACTCGGTGACGTTTAAAAATAACAGAGTGATCAAAGAGGTGAAACAAATTATCTCCACTGCCTTGATAAAATATACTAAATCCAAGCCATAAAATGTAGCCTAGAAGGCACTGGTGTTGTTTCAAGTGGATAGTGGAATTATAGAGAATATCATTCAAATTGAACCTTATAGTTCCCATTGTTGACGCTATACAAGTTGCAACCAAACGTATAAATTCTCATTGTTGTAAATTTTAAGTCAACATTATTATATTATCATATTATACCGTGTGTAAGTGACTGTTAACTTCTGCTCATACATCACAGTGTTTATAAAATGTTTAAATCTCCGTCTTTATCTGGCGATGGACACTCGTCAGCCACATCAACTGGCATATTCAAAGACAAAGGTAAACCTGCAGATGTTCGTGGCACTAACATAATGGCAGCCAAGGCTGTTTCTGATGCTATTCGCACAAGCCTCGGTCCTAGAGGAATGGATAAAATGATTCAGGCGTCAAATGGGGAAGTGACAATCACAAACGATGGAGCTACCATCCTGAAACATATCCAAGTCATTCACCCAGCTGCTAAAATGTTAGTCGAGTTATCAAGTGCTCAAGATATCGAAGCCGGTGATGGGACAACAAGCGTTGTTATTCTGGCAGGTAGTTTGTTAAGTTCGTCAGAGAAACTACTAAGTCGAGGTATTCATCCATCTATCATATCAGACTCTTTCCAGCAAGCCGCTGCTAAATCAATCGAGATACTTACTGAAATGTCCATCCCCGTTGACTTGAAAGATGTCGAAAGCTTGGTGCAAATTGCATCTACAGCTCTGAACTCCAAAGTGGTGTCGCAAGACGCGAGTCTTCTAGCTCCAATGGCTGTGAAAGCTATTATGCAAGTGATTGACCCAAAAACAGCCAACAATGTTGATTTAAAGAATATTAAAATCATCAAGAAACTTGGGGGAACTGTTGAAGACACGGAACTAATCGATGGACTGGTATTCATACAGAAGTGTGTTGGTAACGGACTCCGTCGCGTTGAGAAAGCCAAGATCGGTCTCATTCAATTTTGTATCTCGCCTCCAAAAACTGACATGGAACTTTCTGTAATGGTTTCTGACTATTCTCAAATGGATCGCGTTTTGAAAGAAGAAAGAGCTTACATTTTGAACATTGTTAAACAAATCAAAAAAAGTGGTTGCAACGTTCTTCTCGTACAGAAATCAATCTTACGTGACGCTCTTAGCGATCTGGCTGTTCACTTCCTTGACAAAGTTAAGATAATGGTAGTCAAGGACATTGAAAGAGAAGATATCGAATTCGTCACCAAGACTCTTGGATGTCGTCCGATCGCAAGTATCGATCACTTCCTTCCTGAAAACCTTTCTAATGCTGAATTAGTCGAAGAGGTACAAACCGGTTCTAGTAAATTCGTGAAGATAACCGGAATCCAAAATCCAGGCGCTACAGTGACGATTCTCGTCCGTGGTAGCAATAAACTTGTTCTTGACGAAGCCGATCGTTCTCTTCATGACGCGTTATGTGTCGTCCGTTGTCTCGTCAAACAGAGGGCGTTAATCGCTGGAGGTGGTGCTCCCGAAATACAAGTCAGCATGAAGTTGGCTGAATATTCACAGACGTTGACCGGAGAGGACGCTTACTGTTTCCGGGCATTTGCTGATGCTATGGAGGTGATCCCGTACACGTTAGCTGAGAATGCGGGGCTTAATCCTATTGAGACTGTCACAGAGCTTCGTAATCGTCATGCTAGCGGTGATACGAAAGCTGGCATTAATGTGAAGAAAGGAGTTGTGGCGAATATTATGGATGAGAATGTGATTCAACCGTTACTTGTTTCGATAAGTGCTATAACATTGGCGTCGGAGACAGTACGCAGTATTTTGAAGATAGATGATATTGTCAACGTATTGTAAGGATATTTGAGAAGCGTATAGCTAAGAAGAAGCACCACAAAAGCTCACAATTCCTATATAGTATTGTACTTGAGTTAATCTGCTTCATAATAACATGTAAAGTTTTAAAGAATAAATACGATAGCTTCTCCTCAACCGCTCGACTTATTAATAAACTTTTCTTCTTTTGATAAACTGAAATACCATAATTTTATCATTAATAATTCTATTATTTAGGTAGGCCTATCACGACCAGCCTCATTATAAAGATGATCTGTAAATACATTTGACTTATAATTCCACTATCAGTAAATAGCCCTTACGGGAATCAAACTTGTATTCAAGAGTATAAGAACCATGAGTCAGTTTGATTAATATGACAATGATAAGCCTACTTTCTTCTATGTATATTAGCGACTCGCTGGTAAGTCGACTCTTACTTTACTATTTTTCTTTCACTTTACAAAAAAAAATGTGAATTGCAATACGTGAATAAGTAGAGTAGGCCCACGAACTGATTACTGTATGAAAAAAAAATTACTGAAATTAACACGTTTAAGTTAATGTGACTAGACGTCCCGGTTCTCCAGGGGTCGTCCTTGTTTTGAACTTTCTGTCCCGACGTCCGACACGTCCGGACATTTGATGGCCCCGAGAAAAAAAATTTTCGGGACCATCAAATGTCCCGGTTGTAGGAAAATGGTATATTGTTCATACATTTCAATTCTCCTTCTCATACTTCACTTTCAATTGTGAATTTTGAAAAATGCTATTGACTCTACACAAATTATTTCGTAGAATTTCAGAGAGTTGATGAAAATGTTGTTTGTTATTCCATGACGCAACGCATACAATTTCGTTGCTTTTTATTCCATCCAAAATCAAACCATTGCGCGCCTTGCACTTTACAAACGCGATTTCTCCATGGACCAAAGACAGATGATTCCTCAGTCTCATCATCTCCACTTTGTAATTAGTAACCACTTGCAATTTCTGTATGATGTGAGCGATTATTCAGGTTTAGTCATGAGGAAACGAACATTTATTTTCAACGATAATTTACAAATTGAATGGCCATACTTGAAAGGCTGCAATATTTGTTAAATCTTTTTTTTCATTCAAATAAAACTCAAATAGCTTACTTTTTGTATCATCGACTTGTGTGAGTTCTATCTTACAGGGTATAATATTTTATGCAATTACTATATGTGCAAAAATATATTTATGATTGTATGTGACTAAAAAAAAACATGAAACATAACTAGAATACTACAAAATTCAAAAATTTTGTGCCCCCCGAACCCCCACTTTCCAATTTGACTCGGAATGATTTTAACTTCAAACTTTTAGCATTGTCCCGGATTTTCCTCTCTTAAAAATGCTTACCCTAGTTCAATTAAAACATTTGTTTTTTGAGCCGACAAGACCTTGCAGATGCAAAACAACTTTTTGCAACTTCTGGTCCTTTCTCACCAATTCAACAAGCACATGGATCAATTCGAATTTTCCCAGCTCCACTAACGTGAAAGCTGTGAAATAAATAAATACTTCAAACAAGGTTTCATGCCCAAGTTGGAGGTGTTCACCGTCTTCAATGAGGTGTATCTTGAACAGGCCATGCATATGTTTGAATTATTCTACTACGCCAAAGACGTCGATCACCTACCACAATTGGTATAACATTTTCATCATTATTATTATTATACATTTTTCACAAAAGAAAGGGTCTGGACTCATTGGTGGGACGGGGTATTGTGGAATAGAATTGCTCATCAAAAACGGTGTTTGTCAACTGGTCATCAGCTAAAGTATTTAGACAAAGGGTAATGCTCATATAATTATTTAACTCATTTTAATTTTATATAAAATAATTGTTATCATGTATACATGTTTCATATGTTTTTGTAATGTGAAATTTGCCACCGAATATTTATGTACAACATGTATTAGTTAGATGTATTTTATTCAAAGTGAATAAATAACGATTCATTCATTCATACACCTAATACCAGTCAAAAAACTACAAAACCTTCCGAGAATATTTCAAATACGCCTGTGACTAAGATAAAAAAGAAATATTGTACCTATATATTTTTAATTTTAAAATTGATCTATGTAATGAAGGTGATTACAACATGCAAATATGATGTAAATATGTTTCATAAGAAAATCACAAATATAATTGATATTCTAGTAACCCGGCACCTCCACTATACATTGAGTGTAACCATAATCTCTCTTATTTCTCCCAACTCAGGCTGCCTGCTGGACTCGCGATCATGCCAACTGTGGTATGTTAAATTCATATCAAATTATTGTAATCAAATTTATTAAATCTCCTTAGCATTCTTGTACTGAGTAGGCCCTATCTTTGATTTACTATTCTCTGATGATTAGAAATAACTTCATCATCAAAATACATGAAAATTGTAATGGACTTATGAATACTAATGTAACTTTAATAAAATCAATATGAATCAATTGTGCTCTACAGCCATGACATGATTTTAAAATTTGATGAGATAATATTCGGATCTCCAAAATCTGATGTAATAAATTTTGATCTCCAAGATCTGATGTAATAAATTTTGATAATATTATACGACTTACATTTAGCTCAACAGTATTCTAAAAATGTAGCTTACATATTCCAGAAAAATTATTGAATTAGTTCAAAACAAAATAATTAATAATTATTCAATAATTTCCACTTGATCAATTTTAATTGTCTTCACAAATATCAATATTCTAATATTTCTCTTTCTTCACTATTGTAGGAAGATGACTAGAAAGTACCATTCAAGGGCAACGAAGGATTCAACTATCTTGGAAACCTGATTACCGGCTACTACAACTCCAGATACGAATCCAGATTTGTAAACGCTATTTAATCTACGTTTTCATTTGTAATATTATTTTATGTAGCAAAATCAATGTGATGACTACAGTAATGTACAATGATTGTATTTTATACTGAATTTTTAAAGGTTGTTTATATATTTCTATGTTCAACCATGTCTTGTACATCAAATTGATTTTAAATACAATAAATACTTACTTATTCACTAGATTTTTTCTCTGCAAGAAAATATCAAAGAAGTTTTCGTTGTTACTCTTATTTTAATTAATTTGAATAAATAATAAAATGATGCTAATCTCCATGAAATACATTTATATTCTGTTTATTTCTCCAAATATTTCTCCATATATCATACAACATTTTTTCATTAAAATACAAAATACTCGGTGATCAAATAACATTGGCCTCTAAACAGCACTTCTAATGTTGGCAGTTCAATACAAAAAAAATTGTTATGCTCACTTTCAAGTTTATTATATAGCAAATTAAAATACAGAACATATACAGTATTTAGCTGCCAGCAGCCACAGTTACAAATAGAGATGATTTGTTCTACAACAATAAGTTCTCTCTCAAATAGGAGAATTTCAAGAACAAAAAACAATCTTGAGAAAAACTATTTACATAATTTGATGTGTAAGTCAAACCAAACAGTTTCTACTAACTCAAATATCAACAGTCTTCATTCTACCATAAGACTAAATGATTAACAATTTAATAGGACACACTTTCTCTAGAAAATTAAATTGGCTTCTCATATTAAACGAAAAAGATCTACTTTAGAAAAACAAAAACCTGAGATGGCTCAAGATGTACCTACTAGCCAGTTCAAATTCAGTTAACTAGAAATAAGAATACACAGAATAACAACAAAATAACACAGAAAATTACACAGAATAAGAATGACAGTATTGAAACCATTTAGGCCTAGTAAACACACTGTTCCTAGACAAAGAAATACAACATCAAAAATTATTATTATAGTCACAATATATTGTGTAACACACCGATATGGTGAATATTTTTCACCAAGAATTAATACTTCCATTTGATGCGTTGATTTAAAAAATATATCAATTTAACAACACTAGATAAGTGCCAATGTTGAATGAATAAGATATTTGAAATATTAGGCATATAGTATCATTTTTCATTATTTAAATGCATTACCAATTGATTTGAAAACGTGGAAAAATATCGTCACGGCAGTATTGTTACACTCAAATCTAGTAGATCTAGCAATCAATCAATCCCAGATGCACTTCAATGGTTGCCACTAAAGGATAAACCAACACTCACCGTATGGTTTTCAATATTACAATGCATACGGTATATAACTACATAACTAACTTACAAGAGATTAGTTATCACAGTCTTACAAAGCTTAACGCGTACTGACTACCGTACAAAGCTAGATTAAAATGTACCACATCAGCACGTCAAGATTCAATCCATATCCTAACGTTTAAGTTTCAATATACAGTAGAATCTTTCACTTGAAATTACACTAGTCAAATGCATGGGGCCTGATAATTTTCATGTGAAATAAACTTTTAACTAAGCAAACATTTCAATATTGGAACTATGAGCTTCAAATGTGATGAAACTTGAATTATAGAATGTATTAATTCTTTAAAATGATATCAAAATTAGTAGGCTATGGAAAAATAATTCAAATGATCTGTATTTGAATTACAGAAGAACCTCATTTATACGTTTCTAGTTTATATATTTTTTACATTTATTGTTTCCCCCCCCCCATATACACCATGTTGAACTGTTTCATTGATAAGTTTTTCACATCAATACATTTTTTAGTCTAGTACTCTGAAAAACATACTAATAAGGTTCCACTGTAATGAGACTCGGCTGTAATAAGATATACCAAGTACAGCACTCAGAATGGGATTAATGTTAAAATAAATCACCAAGTTATTACCATTTGGTTGGGTAATCTCAAAGGGCTGTGGAATACCAACATACCCCAGTGTAGCATCTGCAACAATGCTCATCTAACAATACTGGTGAAACCTAGTTGTTCAGTCATAATTTTGATTAATCCAAGGTCATAAGTAGCCACCAACATTCTTGAGCACGGTACATACACAGGCTGACAGGCAATTCCAGTCATCACAATTGCCAACTGGCAATTTAGATTTGGCAAATTCAATTGTCACAATCTAGCAATTAGATTACCTATGTATTCACTAGAGTTGCCATCCAATTTCAAAACTTTGATCAATACAAAATCACTATCAAGGTTTCGATTGATTTTTATTAGGGTGTATTTCGACATTGAAAATGGATTTGATATCAAATAAATGAACAGCCGACTGTCAACATCGCTAAGAAATCATCATAGTGACCATTCCATGCACACTCTAAAATATCGTTCATCATAAGAAGGAAACCAACTGAGAAAAAATCGAATTCCACTGCCTCTTTGGCTGCCCAACTTGGCTCTACTTTAGTTGGCATCCAACGATAGTTTTACAACGCATGTGCATGCAGTTTGATTGAAACGTAAATCAGAACATTATGGTGCCTATATGAAAAAAAAAAGTTCATTTATCTATATGTCCTATAAAATACAGCCACTTGTATAGTATAGGTATATTACAATCTGCGTCGTATCTATTATGAAATTACTATGACTTCATTCATTCATAGTTTGCGTTTTAAATTCAAGTCAAGACAGAAGTGTCGGTTAGTAATAAAAACAGTGATTTTGAGACATCTGGGGACCAGGTTATTCCAAAGTGTTTATAGGCCGCAAGCGAGGATTGACAAGTTGAAAAGCGATACAATAGACTAGTCTCAAGTTTTTTCTTATGATGAATTTTAGATTAAAGTCGTAGGTCACGTCGTCAGTTGTTTGTTGATGCTTGACTCATGTGTCGAGACTTGAGACAAAGGGACTGCACTGCAGGTCACAAAAAATTACAGATGGCTAAAAAGACATTATTTAGACCTACAAATTTTTGATAATTTTGATCGATATCCAATATGATCATTTCGATTCAATATCGACAGAACTTCTATATCAGAATTTCTAATATTTCTAATATTTTTGATTGATTATTGATATAGCATATTTGATATCATTTACAAATTATTGATCAAACAACAAACCCAATATCCACACGCATCACAATCAAACAGCTATCGCCGACAACTAAGTAAAAGTCAATTACACGCGGAATAAATAAAACGGCCAATGTGAAATGAGTGAAAATTTAATTGAAGCAGTTCGATATATGTTGAATTAAAGATCAAAGATTGAAGTTGATAGCAGACGAGAGACGTGACGTACTGCTTTTTCATAGGTTGTTTATGGCAACTTGGCTAATTAGGGTGGTAATTTTAGAAGCATTCTATCCTCACCTATCTAACTCCAGTCAACAGCAATCGAATTGGAGTGACGTTCACATTACCAATTACAATTACAGGCTAGTTGGCCATGTCAAGTGGCGATTGAGACGCCTGAAGATGTCCGTGTTCACCGTGCTCTAGTTGAAAAGACAATACTTTCATAACTCTCCGCCAGTCTGAAATTTCTTCTTATTGTTGATTGGACAATAACAGGCAGCCGCTTGAGCATCCAGGTAAGACTTACAGCCCAACGTTTGCGTACCCGTGAACAACATCTTGGCTCCAGCTTTACATGCTGCAATAAAACCGTAGATTGAATCTATTTGCACCTATTAAAGTTACCTATTTAGTTCAACTATTAACTCGTATTACGGTAAATAAATTTGCAGACGCTTCACATCGGTAGGCCCTACTAACAATGGTAGCCATAGTACTTATAGGCCTACTTGGTTGAAGAGGTACAATTGCCCTTGTGGTGCCCCATTTAAATGATCCTAAACTTTCATACTTTGCCTTTATGGGAAAACAATTACTTTGAGTCAAGTTTCCGATGTTGATAAAAAAAGTTGTGCTGGGTAGTCCACTGAAGGTTTCAATTTTTAATAGACTTTTCAGGCCGTCAGCACAAAAACAGTAAAATAGCCAATGACAATGAGCATTTAAGCAAACACTTCATTTAGAAAACCATAGGCCTACCGGGACTGTATTTTTGTGCTCTACAGGGCAAACGAAATTACAGATTGTGATGAAACTTGGAATGCAAAGTCATCATGACAAAATGGGTTATTTGAACCACATATCTGAGCAAAACGATTAAATTACAAAATTTTGAAAATGCCCATAAGAATGGGTTCAATTATTTAGAACTGTTTAATTGAGTGACTAGACTTATTAGTTTCAAAACCAAGGTGTGTCGCTATCCATTACATTTCATACAAATATATCTCGTATTTATAGTATAGTAACGGTAGTATAGTTATTTTTATTTGTAGCTTGAGAATACAATTTAGTACCGTAGATACAATTTAGTAGGTAGATGCAATGACAATTTTGGGATGGTTGCAAGAATCTATACAGTATAGTGTACTACAGTGTATCATAGGCCTACAGTGCATATTTATGCTGTGTTTGACCAGTTCAACTTATCAACGATTCTTCTTGCATACCAATATGACAATCTACCTTCACTAATAATGTATGGTGATGGAGCCTACTTGCCCTGAAAAAATAAATGTTAGCTCAACATACCTGTTACTACCGGTTCTGGTGTTGATTTATCAGCTTGATTGCAAAGTTTGTATAGACATCGTTTGAAATCAAAGTCACACTTTTCTTTGTCAGAGTTACATGTATCATAACACACATCATGTTCGTCACAGCACTTTGTCATAGCTGCAACTGGCAATACTGTACTGTCAATCTGTAAAACAAACCAATTTAATACCAATTTTAGGAAAATTTCAACATTATTTCATGACGGAGGTGTGACAATATTCTCAAAAATAGCATCAATAGTTTACGCTTTATGAATGAAAAACACAATTAAATCACAAAACTTGGACCAGGTCAACTGGAAACTTTGTCAGGTCTATAATGAGGCTGTCAAAGAAATTATCAAAACTGACAAATTTTCGTTGAATCGTCACTGAGGTTTCCATGAAATGATAATTGAACCTGTGATGAGCAAAATGACACCCAGTTTTGGAATCTACTACCAGTCAAGTCTTAAATTAACATTAGGTGAACTTGAATATACTACCGACTAACCTCCAGTCCAAGAGAACCACATCCATTGCTTGAAGGTTTGTGATATTTGTTGGGAGAAGGTTTTAATCCTGTGAAAAACAAATAAGTCTTCGTACAACAGAAGTGAGTACCAGCATTGAGATTGTAATTTACAATCTCAATGGTACCAGGTACCGGTATGAGTTTATAGCTACATACAGGGCTTGGCTACATGAGCCTAGAACTTGTAATGCAGACCTACAATATCAAGTTGCAGCTTGGTTCAAAATCAAATTGGTATATATGTGGGTCTACAATCATGTAGACATAACGGTATATTTTGAGTCACATTTGCAACGATTGTTACTTATTCCTACAAGAAATTATTATGAAGGAAGGAGCAATACATGTTGCGATCATGAGTCTTGAAACGTGCAGTGCAACAGATAATAAATGTATAGTACTGTAAGTCATGCAAATTCCAATGGCCGTGCCATTGATTTTGTAAGGTTACAAATTCAATGGCCGTGCCGATCTGTTTTAGGGTTATGTTAGTTGATGGTTCCCCACAGACCTTACGCCTAGACCTTAACCCTAACCATTGGAAGTATGGCTATAAAGTCAAACCCCTACCCATTGACATTATCAAATTTACCCTCAAGAAAGTCTCTAGGTTATAATGGATCTGGTTATTTTACCAACATAACCTCTAAAATTATGAACATTTAGAGAATTCATAATTCAAGACCAAGCTAGCAAAGAGCAAACTAGATACCTACCTTTATCTTTGCATGTATACAGACATTCTTCTTCAACAGCTGCACCAAAGACATCATGAACATCTTTGAATTTCATTGCTACTTTCAATGCATTTCCAATGACATCTCCAAATACTTGTTCTGCTGCTATCACAGCATCTTTCAGGTTGTGTAATAACCCAGCACCATATCCACTGTACGCATAACCCAGAAAAGTGAGAATATAAATGAATACCTTTGCTTTAGGAATTTCCATTTTTACACGGATTAGCGTGAGTCTTTATATGGTATATCACAAACAAACTGTTGGCTATCGAATCTTAACCAAAGCTTCTAACAGTTAACAGGCTATTGCAGTGTGTATTGTGCTGTGTGTGCAGGGATGGCTGGGTTGGGTGGAGGAAGGAGTGGGGACTTGACTTCTTGCCAAAACTGACGTGGTCAAGTCGAAACCATCCATCATCAGCATTAAAATAGCTAGATATGGGCAAAATTTCAAATCTTACTTGAAAACTCATGCTATATTTTTATATTAATTATTTGTTAGTCAAATGTATTATGATTCCAAGGTGCAACCATATACTGCTATCAGCTGTATAATGAAAACTGGAATAAACAATTTTGTGCTATTGTCACCTATTTTGTACATTTTTGTTGAAAAATAAAATTTTCAGCCCTGCATAATTTTAAATCTACTTCAGATTAGACACACTTGTGCATATTTATTTATAGATCATTGATTTATTTGTCACATTTGTATGACATTGATGTATTGTGTATTTTGGTTGAAAAATACAATACTGTAGTTACTTTATTTTTCTTCGTATTGGGTTTAATGATGGCGACGCACTGTACTGATGACTAGGATAGTATATACTGGCATCAGTAAATAATGAATAAGATGATGGGTGGATAAGGTTATTTTATGAGGTGTTTTTGGATAGTAGAAAAGAGTCGGTCGTGGCCTGTTGTTAAGGAACCATCCACAATCAACAGAGAAAAACCATGAAAAAACTTCCGTCAAGACAGTCGACCATGGTATGAAGCGAATCGCAGTCTCCTAAATGACGGTTCAGCATACTTACTAGCCACTAGTCCTTCTGTATCAGTAGTACTCAATTTAAATACCCCCGTATAACCTAGCTGTTGGTGGGGTCATTAAGCCAACAATAATCAATTTAAATATGACCAAAAACCATATAGGCTTATACAATTCAAAAATGAAGAACTGAAAATTCTTTACATAGTGACGTTTATGAAGGCTTCACACCAAACACTGACTCGAGTGTTTTTTGTTCTGTTACTTTGTTTACGAGGTAAGCTGTTGGTTCACAAAGGAGCTCACACAAGTGTCATTTCAATCACAGCAAGTTTTTAATGGCCTCAATTGTGCTGTTTATTTATTAGGCCTATTCTGCTCATATTTTGGCTACCTCGTATCAACACAAATGAAATTTTGAAGAGGCTGTCGAAAGAGACGCTTAAAACTGTACAAGTTTTCCGAGGCTGACAAAAAAGTTTGGTAGAGACCAAACCCAAAGGCTTTGACTAACCAAACCATGGTGTGACTGAGCAGATGTGCTTTAGTTGAAGCTTTGGTTGCTAAGTTTACCACTGGTTAACAAAATTCAGGAATAAAATTCTGCGACAATAAACCATTGTTAAAAAGTCATCACTCTAATTTTAGGCATTAGCTATGGCACCAGATAAGAGAAATGTCTAAATTGTATCATTTTGAAAAACCCACAAGATGCTACTTGCATTGCTCATCTACAAGTCTTCAACAAGGGGACAACTTCAACAAGGGAATTCCAACAATATATTATTCCAACAAATATTTAACAAATATTTTTCCAGGGAATAATAAAATAAAGAACACTTATAAACAGATAGTACCGTAGATATCAGAGTTTGTATTTATTGAAAGTCTCAAGCATCTAACCTTAGGCAATTAGAAACTAAAATATATAATTTATATATGATCAAAGAAATAAAATTTGTATATGCCTATTCATACCAGTGAAACATACAAAAGATAGAGCATGAATATTAGTTTGACAGTTCACAAGCATTGAATGTAATAATTGCTATGTATTATATACATATTAAGACCATAGGAAAATTAATGGCAAGTACGGTTCAATTTCGTGAAATTGCTTTAGAAAAATAGAGTTCTAACTCCGAACATTAATTAAATCTTGAGCTTTGTTGTCAGTTCTCCATTATCGTACAATTTCTTAACATCAGTGCCTCCTCCCAAGCACTCTCCTTTCACGAATACTCGGGGTACCTGGTCAAAGCAGAAATAAATAAATAAAAATTAGGAAATATGTACGTTCTGGAGTAAAACAAGACAGTACGAATTCAAAATGTCCCAGGCATATCATTAAATGCCATCACAACCCTAAAACTATATTATAATTAATAATGACACTGTTATTTCCCTAATTTTAGAGAAAACCATAGAAATTAATCAAATTATCATCTCATTTCAGAAACTATAATCAATTCAATGTCCTTCAGGATCCACTCATTTCTCTGAGTCGTGACAGAGTTATTACAATTCTGTTCATGTTTCTACACTGAATCGGTAATGCCTAAATCATGACTCATGGTGGTCTCCCAAAGACAAATTAAATTCTGATTTCTGAAATTGAGATGATATCCAGTTTTCTCCAAAATTAGGGAAATTATTCAAATTAATATTGTCATTAAGCATTAAAATCTAGTTTCAGGGTTGTGACGTCCTTTAAATATTCAACATATTATATTCGACAAGATGTTGACATTATTAAATATTAAGTATGAAAACACCAAATAATTTGTTCTTCATTAAGGTACGTTCATAGAGCCACGGCATTTTGCCGGCCGGCAATCTTGTCGGGTGCCGTTGGACGTCAAATGATTGGTACCGTTCATACTACCCCGGCAAACTATCGCCGACTCAGAGCAATTATATATCGAATCGATGCGATAACCATGGCAACATCGATAGTGATCGAGCTTGACAGTCGATAGTTCGTACGCAGAACACACAGTTCGAGTATAAACGTGGCCGTGATGCCGTCTACGTCATCACGGCAAAACTGTCGTCCGGCAAAATGTTCAACTTCATTCAACTTTCAAGGCCACAGTGAACGACAAGCCCGGCAAGTCTGTGACTGGCTCATTCATTTTGACGGCACGGCAAATTCGTGTTGCCGTGGCTCTATGAACGTACCTTTAGGGGCTGCCTTTTGAGATTCAAAGTTACGGATCAATTTTATATTCAATGTTCATGTACTTTGATAGCATCTTATTTTGTGAGCTCTTCAATAAGAGCATAATGATAATTGACATTTTTTTTTGTAGAACAATGACTTACAGTTTTAGCTCCAGTGAGTTGTCCAAGGTATGCCTGAATGCTGTTTCCATCATTTCTGTTGTCTAGCTCGATAGTAGTGTATTTGTAAGACATCTTGTCAAACACCTGCGCAAATAAAACAAATATTAGTAACAGTTTTATATACAAAGACTTTACAAAATAAAGTCTTGACTACCGGTACCTTATACCTGTTGGGGACTGGGGTGGAACAAGCTAATAAAATTTATTAATTTTAGTCATAAAATAATGACACAAAAATAAATAAAAAATAACGTATATAGCTTATTTGACAGACTTAAAACTAGAAAAAAGCATTCAAGGTATAGGCCTACTATATTATTATAAAATTACAAAACATCTGCCCATATATTATCTATATGCATATCTCACCTCTTTGGCCATAGTACAATAAGGGCAGTAAGACTTGGAGAAAATCACAACGCAGTCGCTGGCGATCAAATCATTGACCATTTGAGCAACTGAACCTTCCATATCGACTTCCTCGGATTTACTTGAAAATAAACCCATTGCGTTATCTAAATGCAAAAGCAAACATTACGTCTAATTCTAAAATACAAAGTTAAAAATTAAAATACATTCTAATTCTAAAATACAAGGCATACAAAGAACATACGTCATCGTCTCGCACAGCTGGGAAACGATTTAGCCAAATCGATTTAGCTTGAAACGTTCAAATAGTTCACCTTAATCATGTTAATCTGAATCGTTTTGGTTCAAATAGTTTGGAAATCGAAAAACGCTGGTCATAATTACTATTCACAACGCCTTGTTATTCACTTAGATAGAGAGCATTGACAATTTGCCAAATTGCATCTTAAACCATACTGGAACTGGATTGTTTTTGCCCAAAATCGACATTTATATCACATCAGCCTGTTGATACCGTTTCAGACTGAATCGGTTTGGCTACCGGTATCAAATTATTTTCTGACAGTGTGGATAACTTGGTCAGAGTTGAGTCAAGATAATCTTGTATTTAAATTACAGTTATAGCTACTACCACTCAAAAGGCACGTTAACATCACTTTTAGGCAAATACTCTCACATATACCCACATTTATCTTCACAACACTGTATTAATTTATTTTTTTTGTGAATGTTTGAATTGTTTTCTAACTTTGGCATTATTACCTTAGGATTTATTGTTTGTTAATAAGTTATCTTATTTTAAATTATTCTCTGGGGTGGTAAGATCGCCCTTGTGGTGCCCCATTCAAACGATCCTATTTTTCATCCATTGCCTTAAATGGGGAAGTGATTTTGTATCAAGTTTCGATGTTATTATAAAATAAAAAAAACATTTTTTGAAATTGAAAACAAAAGCTTAAAATACATGCCTGACTAAGACATTCACATCAACTTTGTTGATCATTTTGGATAAATTTCAATTATACTACATTTTGCTAATCCTCAGATTTTTAAATTGGTGGGATTTTGCTAATCCTTGGATTTTTAAATTGGTGGGTTGTGCGTCAAATTCACGATAGACACAAATAGCACTTGACACGAGTTCAAAAGATAAATAATGTAAATGATATATATGCATTCGTAAATGATCTAAACGAAATAAAGTAAATACCGGTAATTATTTGTTGGAAATAATGGGAGTCTTGCACAAGTTTAACTTCATTACAAAATTGCAAGCAGCAATGAATAGCAATGAACTTGGGAAAGAAAAAAAAATTTCAATAGTAAAAAAAATAAAAAGTAAAAACCCTGTTCTCCTTACCAACCCCATCAATACCGGTACCAAATCGTTGATTTTTATAAATTCCAACATACAAAAGGCCTTAGGTAGGGACAGGGTAATGATTAAACAATTGTAATATAGGCCTACACTCAATTGCCTATAATCTCACATATTCTTTTGTGAAGGAAACAACTTATTTATTCATATTTGAAGGCTCACTGTAGGCTACTGATGATCATTGTGAGATCTATTGGGAAAAGTGAAAAAGTAATTGCCTGTTGTTAAGGAATCATCCCGGTAGGGCTACGTCATTGAGTTTATAGTGTATATAGAGGGGACAAGAGATAGGAAATGTTGTGCGAGATTATTTTGAGCTGATCAGCGCGCTCCGGGTGTGATGGCGGGTAACTAACGCTTGGCCGTTCGGCGGGAACTAAAATACTCGACTGTGAGTGGTCAGAAAGATAACCAATAACAGAGCGACAGAACACTAGCGCATTCTCAGGTCAAAAGTGGCAACCAGTAGAACGGCGGCAACTACATTATCGGCGATATTTCAGCTCGTATTTCAAATCTGGTATTTCGATGATGCCGGACTACATTCGATGCGTCGTTTCCAGTTATTACGTTAATGGATTATTTATGATTATGACTGGGTGACAGGAGAATATATATTATATATATATATTTAGTCACAATTTCTTTACACAATTTTGTAAAAAATTTAGACTCAACAACAAATTTATATGTAGCATTGTTTTATTCGCCCTACGAGGATCTTGACACATTTTGAGGCATCATATATACAACCCTCATCTTTGATTTTGTATTTCATTGCCATTGGTAGGCCTAAAATTTTTAATTAATTTTCAGTTGATTTTGATTTTTTTGATTATCATATTTTCATTATTCCTTTTTTTCTTCGTTTTCTTATTCAAACATTATAAGCTTTATTGATCCACATATTTTCTTTCTTGTTCATAGTTATCATTATTATAATTTCATTTCGATCACAACAATTCCAGGATTTAGTTGACTTATATTTTGTTTCTCGTCCTATTATTATTTCATTAATCTCAGAATCAGAAAGTATCATTGTTTTTTTTAAATGCCGCAAAAGTTATCACAACAATATTACGTATTTTATCACATGAAACATAGGCCTACTACAAACTCAATGGCACAAAGGAAATGTCATCACATTAGTGTCACACTTCTGAGATGAAGTGTGTCATTATTGATGGCGTATACCTTGGCGTCATTATGTTGAAGTGTGTAATTATTATTAGGAACAAATTGATTTGACGAATTTAATTAAATGTATATAAGATTATTTTGAATAGTAGGAGTACTGTATATTGCAAGAAGTGAGTATAGTGACTTACGTATACATATAAAATACAATGAAAGACACAAGACATGAAAGTATATCTTTTCTTTATGATCGGCCTACAGCTGTTGTTATTCTCGTTTGGGTTTTACGATGGGATGTTTCGAGAAAAACACAAATATTCACTCATACAAAATATGTCATATTTCATTCACAATGTTGGATGCACAATGTTGGATACACTGTAAACTCAATGGCTACGTGTATTAACCTCAATAACAAAGGGAAACCACAAGAAGAAACCTATGTTATGATGGTCGACCATGGTGGGATTTGAATCTACTATATAGATATGAATCTAATATAGAGAAAGAAGGTGCTCCAACTCCCATATTATCAGCTCCAACTGATAACATGGAAGGCATTTATGGTTTCTTGCGGTCAATTCACAGCTAGGTCCCGATTGACTGTCACGATTTAGTGGATTCCCTTGTGAACTAGATGTAGATAAGAGTGGCTACGGTACAGGTGGCATTGTTGAACTTACAAAATCTATAATTTTCGTGAAAAAAAAGCAACTGCTAACATAATAATTCTATTGAGCCATGTCTAGTATTGTTGAGGATTGTTGTTTTATATAGTTCGGTATAAAAGCGATAGTTGCGCTACAAGCAATCGGGACCTTGGACTCGTGAACTCACCCCGGAAATATTTCACTTTCAAGACCTGAGTTGGGTCACTTTCTTTATATTATGATAAAATAGGTTAATATTAAAAATAAACATTGTGGTGAAAATAAGACACCTAGGCTACGTGGGACACCAATCATCAGTAAAATGAATAAAAAATAAACAGGCAAACCATGAAGGCAGTGACTTAATAGTAGGCCTATCAAAATCAAGGTCTATGTAGGTCCTATAGCTTTCCATTATATTTCATATAAACATCTCGCTCATCTTACAAAGCATATTCTGCATATTTTAAATTCAATAAATTAAATCAATTTAAATTGAATCACTTCGATTTTTAAAAAATTTGCCGGCAACAAGACCAAACAATCCTAGCCTAAACCATGCCTAAACTAATGGGCTGTAAATTTGCTGTAAATTTTCATTATTGAGTTGGCAATGGGCCTAGGCCCTAAAGCTGGATTTCTGTAAAGCGTTTTTTGCTAAGCTATTTTTTAAGCCGCCAAGATGATAAAACGACCAATCAGTGACGAGAGCGGCGATACTATTTCTGATTGTTGAGATCGCCTCAACTCCACCGCCTTAAGAAAGCGAAACGCAAATCGCGTCCATGGAAGGCCAGCTTAAGCCTATGATAGGCCTCGACATTCAGTGTGATATTTTTTCAACTTATACAATTTCAACGTCAACAAGACCACCGAGTTATCATGATTAAGATCTAGGCCTAGGTCTACGCCTAGGTTTATGCCTACAATGGGCCTAGAGCATTAGCAAAGAAAGACAACAGGCCTAGGCCCTAAATCATAAGAACTAGGCCTAGATCTAGGCATCAAGTTTGCCATATGTAAGGAGGCACTACAAATTCAATGGTAATGCCATTGACTTTATAATAACTACGTTGGTAATGCCTAGGACCTGGCCTAGGCCTAACGCCCCTTAGAAAAAAAGCAACGTTTGGCCAAGTGTAAGCTAAAGCACAAACTTATAAAACTACGCCCAGCCTAGTAAGGCACGTCTAACATAGCAGTGACTTACCGAACAGTGGATCTAATCGGACTGGACCACAATTTGCTGATAAAGCGAGATAGTTTTGACGTGAGTGACATCAACAGCTAAATCTACGGATATAAACTATTGAAGGCCATTTATTCAACGCCCTAGTAATTTTTACAAAAATATTCCGTGACGTGACAAGTCACAAATCCATAAGGCGGTGATCAAGAACGAATTTGTGCCAGCTGACATTTCAGAGGATTCGTAGGAAATTATGTATTCAATTTTTGTATAGTGCTGACTGCCGTCTTGTAATTATGTAGATGTCAATCATCTTTTTTGAGTAATCCAATAAGAATATATATTGGGTAAAAATCAGTGATTTCGTGTATAGATCACGATGACGTGCCCGGGCAATGGAATCTACGTGGTACAGGGCGAGATGGCTATACTCGTAACTGCTATGAGACGAGGAGCCCGATGGTCATCACATTCTCACCAGGTTAATATTTCAGTCAATTCATCTTATTTTATTTCTTTGAATATTTGGCCAGTCTGTGGGGCCTGGTCAAGTGTGCGGTCAATCATACAAAAAGTAGGCTGCGGCATTGAGTTTGTAGGGCTAGTGTTCGGTGCGTTCAATGTCAATTAGGCCTAGGCCTCCTAGGGTAGGCCCAGGTCCGTAAAATGAGCTATGGTCAACAGTACGAAGGGCTTTGTTAACCAAACGATCGAGCTATGGGCCTAATATTTTTCCTTTCAGCATTGTCGACATTCATGTGATCGATATGATATCTCGCTCAATCCTATAGCTATGCTCTTCGGTCCTTCCTTTTTTTGCATGCACTTAGTCATTAGTTACTCAGCAACCAAGTAGGCCCTACCATAGTAGGGCTATTGAATTTGTAAGTTGTAGCTGATATCATAGGCCTTCAAGGCCTATATCAATCGAACATTTCATTTTCATTGCACTGAACACGCCACAGACCATCGCTCGCAGCAGTGATGTTTTGTGGTCCGCAGTCGGTTGAGAGTGAAAAATAGTTTCAGAAAAAAACCGCTACGCTCTGTATGCACCATCAAACTCGTCGGTTGTCAAGAGAATCAACACTAGCACTACCTACCAAAACTGTGTTGATTTAGGCTGAACCTCGAACTATCAGGATATAGGCCTGGAGCTTCCCAATCTCATGTTTCATCTTTTAGCTTAGGCCTAAAAAATCAATGGTAAGGCCTACTGGTATATAACCCATTTAAAAGGCATTCCACTATACTCTGAAGAATTAATCTTGTTGACTAGGGTACGGTATCATTATTATTTATTTTTATTACACATTGAATTGTAGAAGAGAGAATTGCCTGAAGGTGGATTTCAAACCCGTACATCTTGCATTTATCTTTATTTATTTGTTCATTTATTTTTATTTCTCATCCAAAAGACTAGTACGCCTACATAACAGATATACTGTACAGTACAGTAGGCCTATATGGACATTTTGAATACGGTATAAACATTTAAACATTCAGACCTAAGGACATTTGAACCAGTCAAACCAAATCTCACATATAGGAACCTAACCTAACCTCACCTAACAATAAAGCCGTTACCTCTACCGCTACAGTCTTCCTATGTTTTACCTACACTTTAAAATTACCATGTCAGGTGATAGACTCAACTGTGGACATTGACATCATGACCAGCAATATAATTAGCCCTGTTTTTTTTCATTTGTTTGTTTGTGGTTCTTCACTGCAATTGCGCATGTTTGCACGGTGGCAGAGCTCTGTCTTTCATTCTCGAGCCACTTCTTGAACTCGTCCAGGCTGTTTGATCCTCTGGCCTCCGTACTCAGATCGTTCCACTCCCTCAAAGTTCTTTGGGTGAAACCACTCCTTCCCAATTCTGTGTTGGCCCTCTCCACAGCAAGCTGTTCCCCTCCTCTCCCAGTCGAAATTACTTGACATGTCAGTTTTGTATCCATTCGTATTCATATTGGGGTCAACGATGCACTGTAATGATGACTAAAATCTATTGGTGTTGAATGAATGATTAATGAGATGATGTGATGAAGGTTTTGTAGGTAATGGGAAGGATAGTAGGAAGGAAGCAATAATGGCCATCCCGGCATTAGCCTTGACTACAGAGGGAAACCACAATAAAACCCTGCAAAGCTCAAACTAAAAAGCTCATTGTGTCCCTCACCTCCCAGATCACAATTAAGCGAGTGCATTATCAACTGAGCTAAATGTGCTGGCCAAGTCAATAAATAACATATTATATGTATTCCTATGTAGGCCTGAGGATAATAGCTTAATAAAATATTGTCCCAAGCTGTCCTTCAACTTACCCAGACTAGAGGTCAGACAAGCAGATTCATCAATATTTTTTTCATGTTTATAAATAATTTTGTAATTGAGTATTCCTATTCCTATTCAAGAGTTTTAAAAAAAAAAAAAAAAATGAAAAATGGCCAAGCTTTGAGTAAATAATCTGAGTTACTTTGATTTGGGGTTAATTGTATTGTAGACTGCTTGCTTACCTTATTGTATTTTGCTTGTGAACTGGAGAAAGGTTCACTGCAGGCATCAGTTCAAAGTGGCTTTCTGTGGTGGATTTACGTGATTTGTATCTGCCATTTTCGTGTTGGTGTTCTGTTAGAATAGAAATAATAACCAATTTGATCATTTTACCGTAATATTTTCCAAAATTTGTATGAAACTTTGAAAAAAGAAAAATTCAATCAAATTCAAAATGGGCTAGGCCTACTATTTATCGAATGTTTTTAAGAATTTGCCAGTAGTTGAAAATTTTTGTGTAACGACATTAAATGTACCTTCGACTCTTCGTCTAAGCCTACTAATATTATTTTGATTCAACAGGATGAGGACCAGGATATTCTTATTCGAAGTTTCACTGACTTGAAAGATGTGCTGAACCAGATAGGTGATCTGCGCGAGTTGGATCCAAACCATTATCTCGGTCCATTTCTGGAAGTGATACGTTCAGAAGAGACAACCGGTCCGGTCACTAGCTTAGCCCTCTCTGCGGTCAACAAGTTTCTATCTTATAGGTTAATTGGTGAGTCCAGAGTTTGTCCTGTGAATGATAACATCACATTTCCTCAATTACACTTTTCAACCCTTGAAAGTAGGCCTAACTCCAAATCAACAATTTCCAATAATTTTTTTTATATATTGGGTTTAACGACGCATTGTAATGATGACTAAGATCTATTGGCGTCGGATGAATAATTTCTGAGATGATGGGATGATGAGATGAAGGTTTTTATGGGTAATGGGAAGGATAGTGGAAAGGAAGTGGTCTTGGCCCATATTGTGGAAACCATTCCGGCATTCCGGATTCCGAAACCACGAAAAAGCCCTGTAAAGATGGACGGTAGCGCGGTTCGAACCAGGTCCGACATGCCCACTACCTCCCGGGTCACATGGAGCAAGTGCGTTAATAACTCAGCTACCTGTGCCGGTCCAATAAATATTGTTCAATATATTGAAAACTTGAAACTTTCCCACTGTGGAAGCTTGAAGTTAATCTCTTTGAATCGACCCATGCACTGAAGAAAAATCCATCATATTTCAGGTTGTTGACAGGAAAGAAACTGCATTAAATAATTAATAACATATTCAGACCCAAGGTCAGATATATACTTTTTTTACTTATTTTTTTTCAAGAGAAGTTTTAAATGAAATATTTCTGTTGAAAATATTATCAATTCTTTTTGAAATTCAGCCTATTTTTAGTGAAAAAGTTTCTTAAATTTTGTTGAAAGTTCTTCAAAGTTTGTGCTGACAATCTTTTCAAAATTTGCGTAGCATTTTTTTTACCAACATCGATTCTGATTCTAGATCCCGGCGGCAAGTCCGTGCCCGCCACGGTGGAGAACATTGCTGACGCGGTGACTCATGCCCGTTTTGTCGGCACGGACCAGGCTAGCGACGGCGTCGTGCTGATGAAGATACTGCAAGTCCTGCGCACGCTCATGTTGTCGCCAGAGGGCGTTATGTTGACGAACGAGAGCGTGTGCGAGATCATGCTCAGCTGTTTCAGAATATGCTTCGAGTCTAGGCTAAGCGGTAAGCGGTCTCTCACTTGTTGATGATCATTGTTTTGGAGGGTTCTTTGCCGACAAACCCACCAACAGTTGGGTTATTTGGGGGTACAAACGAGCAGGTGATTCACTAATGGTGTTTAAAAAAACATACGCGCCTTGCGACATGCCAAATGCCCCACTCGGCGACATGCCCCACTCAGGCTGTGGAGATGAAGAGCGTTGACTAACTGAGATGACTTTGGTCATAGACCAAAGATATACTACCAATACATGTCATGCAATGTTGAAATAAAACTGATCTCCACTCCAACTCCCACTACTTTATTACCACCCTCTCCTAAATCCCTAGTACCTAAATCCATAGTTCCTATGCAGATCACTAGAAAGCACTACCGGTACTGTACAGGGATGCTGGATTGTGCAGCTACCAAGCAGTCACCAGGGCCGTACCTTCAGTGGCACTAGGTACAGTGCAGGTGTTGGCGAGAGGAATGAAGGTGTGCATGTGTATTTATTCTTGTCCAGTCAGAAAAGTGAACTATCTTAATACTGTAGTATATACCTAGGCCTATCTCTTTTATCTACAGTCGAGCCCGCATATAACGAATTTCAAGGGGAATAAAAATCTGTTCGTAAAAACAGAAATGCTTTTTCATAACAGCACTTGAATTTTAGAGATTTATAAAGATAGGCCCACATTTACGACTTAGGCCCTAGTATAGTACTGTCATTAAGTATAGAGGTCTAAACCTCTATACTTAATGGTACTGTATTAGGTGACATATTATCATCGCATCGTATCATCACTTAGTATGTTTGTAGAAAGTAATAGAAAACAACAATGTCCTTTCATAAAGAACTCATCATCTGCCATCACATAACACCACCACTCCCCACTTCTCGTGTTTTATTTCCTAGGTTACAGGACACTATCACGAATGGAAATGAAGGAATGTAAACAAAAAATAGATAAACAAAGTCATTGAAGATGTCACCATCACGTTATTATTTAGCGCGCGTTGAGCGAATGCTTGGATATGGGCCGTTCCACTGTGCGTGGGACGGGGAGGGAGGGGGGTGCAGCAAGAGTTATGACCACGTGCTGTACGCGTCACCAGCTGCTACGATGTAGCCTACAGTCCGTTCAAAATAAATTTACCTGAAAATAAATTCACGCAAAATGCTCCGATTTTCGAATATTTTGTTGAAAATAGCTGAAAATAATGAGCAAAATATGCTGTAAAGTGACAAAAAATTCGTAATAACCGAATTTTGAAATATAAATCACTTTGTTATAGGTCTTTATTTAACATTGTAAGGATAGGAGATTTGAAGGGGAATGGTAATCAATTCGTAAAAACCGAAATTTCGTTAAAACCGAGTTCGTTATATGTGGGCTCGACTGTATGATGATTTCTTGCAAATATATTTTTTGCGTTATATTGACGCCATCAGCACCGTCAGTTTCTCAACCTGGAATTCCAAAATAATACAAAGCAATACCAGTACATCTGACCTTTATTATGTCCATTTACTTTGCCGATGTGGTTATGTTAGCCCAGGCTCCGTCTTTGAAACTGAAGTCATGAATCATGATGGATCTGGTTTCGAGTCCCATATAAGACATGAGTTTGTATTCACCATTCATTTACCGTCTGCTGACCTGTATCCCCAAATAACCTGATAGGAGTGTTATTTTGTTGAGCAAACAATAATAATCGTCTATTTGAATTTACAAAAATTGTTTCTACTCAGTCCAAGTCCCCTGAAGACATTTTGAGTTTTGATCAGGAATTTGCATCGATACGGGGTAGGAGATTCTTACATAAATTAATTTTAATCATAATTTAATTTTCTCTGTTAGAATCAACTTTTTCTCTTTTCTTTCAGAGCTTCTTCGCCGTTCCGCTGAACATTCCCTTAAAGATATGGTGCAACTATTATTCTCCAGATTACCACAATTCTGCGAAGATTTGAGGATACCAATGACCAAAGTAAGAAAAAATTAAAAATAAAAAAATTGTAAAAATTGTCATCATTTTTTATAAAATTAATTAAAATTTCCTCGTTTGTTCTACTGATGTTTTGGTAGATTATAAAAAGTGAATATGAAATAACTATTTGGTTCCACTTGTATATGTATATATCAATAATTCCACCACTTATATTTTAGTAGAACAACATATTTAGGCCTACAGAATCACATCTACAGAATGTACAATGTACATAATTATCACAGAATGAGTGGAAAAATCCCAAAAGACTTTTGAATTCGAAATCTCTTTTTTAATTTTTATACTCCCCGAGTTTCAAAATGATTAGGGTCATTGTAGGCCCCTACGTATTATGTAATGAAAGCGTTCAGCCTGCTCTTATGAATACTGAAATGTTTGTTCATGTGGCAGAAATTGAAGATGCGAACCAGCGCCATGGATCCGTCTCGCGGCAAACGCAAGAACCGCTCTTCTGTCCGAGGCAAGCCAGTTCGGTCAGCTCCGAAGCCCGACACCAACGTGACGCCGGTGCAGACAACGCCCGCTGCCCCCGAGCTGGAGAATATTATACTGACTTCTTCCGGTCAGTAGAACTAACGGCTGATTTGATCCATCGATTGACATGAATTTCCGGACTTGTTCCGAGATGCTAACAAGAATATGCTGCTTAAGCATGTAGGCCTACAAGATACAAATTATTTTTGTTTTTCATAGGCCTTAACAATGCAATTGACTTACTAGACATCAAAATTTTGAATTTTTTTACCGAGTTCACATTTGGCAATGAACTGATGATAATTATTAATTGATGAATAAGAATGATTAGGCCTAAATATTTGAATTTTCATCAGCTATATTTGTTAGTAGGGCCTACCAGTAGTATAATATTGCATTCCTTTTCAGAGATTTATAATTATATGAGAGATAGTTTGAAATACTAGGCCTACTAATAAAATAATGTAACTAGAACCTAATGAATATCATGATAATTAATTTGTCAGTAACCAATTTCAAGTAGTCGTAGCCTAGTCCAATTCAAGAACTTCTTTCACATTCAATTTTTGTTTAGGTCTATATTTTTTGTTTCCTTTCTAATACTACAGCCATTGGTGAGTAGATTAATTTTCACATCCTATTTTGATCGACCATTTCCCTAGTCTAACAAACGCTGTGCTATTTCAGACATAGTCGCACGAGAGAGCGTAACCACGCCTGTGGAGAAGATGACTAACCTCGCGGCTTCACTCCACGCTCCGCACTTGTCCACGACTCCGATGACGCCCGCCGGCAATATCGTCGACATGCAGGGCGCAATCTCGCAATGCACTCCTGTACTGCCGACCAATCAGAGACAGGAATCGTTGGAAGTGTCGCCCGGCGACGTCAACCAATCGGAGACGCCGGTAGACGAAACCAAGCCGCTGTTGAGTGATGACCCACAGGTAGCTAGATTCGATGTTGTTCGTGATTGGTACTAGAAAAATGCAGCATGCGTTGTAAGAATGAAGGATATAGGCCTATTTATCTGAAATGTAATGAAAGTTATGATGCACCTTGATTTTGAAACCATTTATGAATGGCCTTCCTGTTCTACCTTTTGCTTTGTGTTTAAACTCTTTTTCAATCTAATTGGTTTTACAGTCATAGACACCTATATGCGTCCACGCGTTGTCGCACTGTTAGCCCGTGGACACATATATGGGTTCTTACACTTTCCAATACCAGTACGTTGTATTTAATATCTCAACAGCATTACGTCATATTGTCAAGTGACTTTTAATGACATCTAAGAGATAGATTGAGAAATTGATGTCAATTTGTTTTGGCCGATAAAATACGCTAATTTATTGAAAAAGAATATAGGCCTACCATAGTCAGTTGTTAATTGAGAACCTCGTTCTAGGCTTTGCCTCCTTACATGACTGTCAAATTGACAAGCCTCTTAACGGTAAATAACAGTGCTATCGGCAAATTCATTGTTTTACATATCGAGTACAATAATATATCAATAGGCCTACAATAAAATTATTTGTTTCCGCTATAAATGTTATAAAAGGCCATCTAAGCAAAGTGTATTGGTGCAGTAGGGCCTATAACGGGAAAATAACCCGGCCTGGCAGGTAGGGTAGTGATTTCGTAACCTGACGAACGTAACGTGACGGCTTTCTCATTGATCTGAAAAAATATAGGCCCATTATAATTATTTTCTGAAAAACAGCTGATCTGATTTAAATGTGAAACTGGTATAATATGTATGATTCACATGTTTGATTTCTGTGTAAATTTGAACTCATTTAGGAAAAAACAAGTCAAATTTTTCACACTGTTATTAACTTATTATGAGTTTTTTTAACATTTCGATATGGTTTTATTCAAAAGTGGTCCAAGCCATTGCGCCTCAAAACTATTTATAGGTCTACGTACTCAGATATCCAGTTGGATGATGACACATGTGTATGCCAAGTTTCAGCATAATTTGTGCTTTCGTTTGACCTGTAGAGTCCAAATAAAAAAATTGAAAATTTCAAATTGTGTCTTTGCTTTGCTCATCCAATAAATTCACTCACCAAGCTTACAAACATCATTTTAAAACATTTTCATCAACTTGACCAAATTAACAGCCAATGTAGGGTAGGCCCCTACCACATCCTCAAGACATTCATTGAAATCAATGTTGGTGTTGTTGATGTTGATTATGTTTTGGCCTCAATGTATAATAAGTATGAAAGAATAGCAGCATCTGTAGCCCTAAGTGTGAGACTTGAAAATGCTTACCAAACTAAATGTAAATTTCTAATTCAAAACTGTTTTAGGCCTAATTAGTAGTTAATGGCTCAATACGCAACTGGTATTTTCTTGTAGATTGTTATCAGTTTACACGACGGCGAGACGTCGCCCAAACCGGAGGAAAATGCCGCAGCGATTGTAGAAGAGAGTCTGCCGTTGTCTACGGAAGAAGTGAGCAGCGTGGCAAAGATTCCAGTGGAGACGAGCGTGGACCAGACTGTAGTGGTGTGCGGCGACGACGAGGAGAGCCAGGAGTACGTTAATCCGAGGGGAGTGAGATTCACGAGTCCAGAGAACGGAGATGGTAGGTTGAGAGATGAACCTTACATTTCTATTGCTCTTTCATAACGCAACAGGAATGAATTACCCTGTTTTGTGTGGATATCATCAAAAGGTTCGTGTAATTCAACAAGTTCGACAAGTTCGACTTACGAAGTATGTCCGGCTAAATCTTCTCTAGTTGTAACTGTTGATAGTAGAGCCTAGTGATGAGAATTAAAATGTTGATCCATCAGCTTTGGGCCTACAGGTCTGTTGTTCTACCAAATACTGTACTGGTTTTTAAACTTGCCTAATTTAGTATTGAAAAATAATAAAATCAAACATTTATTTGAGTGAATTAAGTCATAAAGAATGATCATTTTGATAATTTAGAATGTTTAGTATCTCTCTCTTCATTTGAGAGATGGTTTATCCTGAGAATACTGAAATAGAGTCCACTTTCACTACAGACATTTACGAATTTACTCAATTCAGTTGATAATTTAATCTACTTGATACTTAATTTACTTCGTTTGACAGGTTCAAAGATGAGAACAGGCACAAATCACTCATGCTGTTGACGCGTCGTACCTTGTTATTCATTTATCTGATGTAAACAGCATGTAATTAATTCAAATCGCCAATAACAAACAGCCCTGTGGTACGCCATTATGTTGGATACTAATAGTTTCATGTTAAATCATATACAGTATAATAAATTAATAATTAATAGTATATCCTCTGTTCCTCTGTTATGTAATACAATTCATGAATATAATATTAAATTGAATGAATATTGTTGTTGTTGTCTGTATAGGAAACCAGCCGTTGATGCCGTATGGTGTGGTGTGCGTGCGCGAGCTATTCCGCTTCCTCATCTCGCTTTGCAATCCTATGGACAAGCAGAACACGGAGACGATGATCCACATGGGGCTGACGTTGCTGACGGTGGCGCTGGAGATCGGTGCGGATAGCGTCGGGAAGTACACCTCCTTCCTGAGCCTCGTCAAGGACGAACTATGCCGTAACCTTTTCTCGGTGAGAATCTTCATACTTGGTGTACTTGGAAAAACTATTCAGCTGACATTAGCAAGAGATCGTGTGTTTAAATTTAAATTTAGATTCAACCATTTTTATATATAGACCTATGCCAAATATTGCTGTTGCTGTTACCCTAAGATTAATTCATTAATCATTCAGAACCAACCAGCTTGTACACCTTAGCAGTAGAAGATCTTCAGTAAGTTTCTCTTTAGTACGATAGGCCTACATTATTACATGCACTAACTATAATATCCTTAGTAAGTATCGTTTTTTTATCCCTTCTATATGCTGCCTTGTAGGCCTATTGCATAGTTTCTTTAGTAAGAATTTCACTCAGATGAATTTCTCAACACTGATCCCTTATTCAACTCTGATCCCTTATTTAACTCTGGTCCCCTTTTCAATGCTGGTCCCCTTCCTAACTTTGGTCCTCTGAAAAACCTACTAAACCTTGCAACCTAGTGTTTTCAGTGTACCACTGTTTTACAGACCTATATCCGATGGATACCAATGGTTTTATATTATTCTCATTGAAATTCAATTTTTTTTCTTGTCATCAGTTACTGAACCTGGAGCGCCTATCAATCTTTGCCGCTGACCTTCAAGTTTCATTCCTGCTGTTTGAGTCTCTTCGAACGCACCTCAAGTTCCAGCTCGAGCTGTACCTAACGAGACTCATCGATATCGTCATATCGGACTCACCCAAGATCACCTACGAGCAGAGAGAAATAGCTTTAGGTGATTTGATTTTGATTTATCACATTCTACAATATGATATTTCTCATATTGTAGTGAAGAACAGATTCAGAAGCTGAAAACTAAATTTTAAATACACATCAGAATAGTTTCTCATTTGTATTATATTGTCTTCAGGGTGGTAAGTGTGCCTTCCACCCTGAAGACAGAAATCAAGCAATTTCCAAAATGTCGTTCTGCTTGTTTATTTTTATAGTCTTGATGTTTGCCAATGTAATTGTTAGTTTGTTCAAGTTTTTTTTATTAAATAGCCTACAGTAAACCCTCGTTAATATTCACTCAGTTGAAGCAAAATTTGACATATTTCAAACTTGAATTCGGTCCCCGGCTGAAGGTATAGGGCATAGGCATTTCCATTTCATTTCAAGGTCAATTTTAATTCAAACTACCGGTAATATTTAGACCCTTCAATTGCTTTAGCACTGTGATATTGGGATCGTTCATGTGGAGCAACACGAGGGCAAAATTACCAGCCCAATTTGAACTTGAAAGTTTATAAAAATTGTAACTAAAGTGAGATGATTGTTTGTATAACGAATGTGTTTATCATGTAGATGCCGTAGTACAGTTGTGGAGGATACCGGGTCTAGTCACTGAGCTGTATCTAAACTACGACTGTGACTTGTATTGCCCGAACCTCTTCGAAGACCTCACGAAGCTGCTGTCAAAGGTGAGTTATTAGGCCTACTTAGTTCTCGGTCCTCGGGCACAGGTTACCAGCTAAAGCTAGTAGGGATGTCGGCGGATAGAAATTTCCTACCCGGGTACTCCTGCGGGTTTGCCCACAAAAAAATCACAAAGGTCCTAAACCATCTAGCCTATGTTCATAAAAATATGCATCATTTTCCTCAATCCAATCATCACTCTTTAAAGCACAGTGTCTCTAGCCTAAAGGCTTAGAAGCACACTGACGAGAATGTTGCAATCGTACTGACTCATTTGCCCAACCAGTAGGCCTAGGCCCTACAGGAATCTTCTCCATTAGTCATCTGCATATTCAAATATGTAATGCCTACTGTATCATTCAATGTAGTCAACTTTATTATAAATTAGGCCTACACACATGTAATTCAATTTATTTAGGCCCTAACAAATTATTTTGATAAAATTTTGTAAATATATAGGCCTACATCATAGACTCATAGTTCATAGCTGAAGTTCATTCTATGTCAATCATAAGATACTGCAAAATGCCAACAAGAAGATACCGAGGACATTTTACAAAAACAGTCGACGCCTGTGGTATGGCTATATTTTGTAAAAAACTGAGTTCTTTTCAAATCACAGACGTACAGTATGAGTACAGTTCAAACGTAAATAATATTCTTATATCAAAAGAAATGAGAGAAAATGTTGACCAAAAATAATCGTTTTAAAAAAGTATTTTTGGTCAATTGACCAATGCCCATCTCTTACTATCTGCACCACTAGCTATACTAACACATGGCAATTAATTAATTAATTAATTAATTAAAGATCCTTCATTCTTTCAAAGCGAAATAGTGCTGATTGTAATGGTGTTTGTTTAGAACGCGTTCCCTGTGTCTGGGGTGTACAACACTCACCTGCTGTCGTTGGATGCGTTGCTTACCATCACCGACGCGATAGAAGGTCACTGCCACAGCCGGATACTAAGTGAGCGTCACGACAACCCAGCTACACCTGTCGAGGTAAGCCGTCATTATACTAATAAAAAATGTTCTCATCGTTGGTCTCACTGCCAATGAAACAAACTGAGAGTAGGAAATTATTACAGGAAACCCTCAAGCTGTTGTGTTTCAAGGGACTAGGAAAAAACATCTATGCAGGAGAACGATCCATCCAGCAAAATTTAACACAGGTTACCTACTTATTTGGGAGTAGTGGAGTCAAAATAAATTACAGATTTGGGAATGATGCATAGGGTTCAGTATACATAGGTCCATCTCTCACAACTGCCTATTAGGTTGCCCTGAAACATCTCTCAAAAATACTTACTGGTACCTCACGTACTTACTTTATAGTACCGGTACTCACTTACTTCACTCTAATCACTAGTATGTGCATCGATATATACATCAATCGATCAATGTACTCGTACATCGATGTAATACGTTAGTCTTATCAAAACTTATCCTCTTGAATAGTTGATTGTTTTGAGTGATCACGTTCTTATAAAGTGTTTTAGCCTACCTGTTATATTTTATTTTATGTTCATAGTTTGTTTACCATAATTTTATATTTGAATACCCATTGAATCAAGTATGTGTTTCACAGGGTTCTGGGGAGACAGAGGCTGGTGCTACTGCCCGGCAAGCAGCAGATGTCGGATCCAGCAAGAATGTAGCCCGGCCAGGCAGGCAGCGAATATCCGAGAACATACCCAGCCACGAGCAACTCATGGCCGTCAAGTGCAAGAAGAAGGTAGGCCCACGTTCTCTTGAATCAATTCTGAACGAAAGTAAGAATTGTTGAAAAATTGAGTTTTTTTAATATTGCAATGAAAGAAATGTTCATTTGGAATTCATTCATATGAAAATACCCCCAATCCAATGTATTTTTATCTTTTTAATGTGATAAAAAGTATTTCTTGATGAATTGGGTGAAAGGGAAAAAAGAACAGCAGCTTACCGAGATTTGTGAGTAGAGAAAGGCCTACTCATAGTGGAGAACCCGTAGATAGAACACAGAGATGAAAGGTACACACGAGATTCTGACGTTTCAGCTATTGCTTTGTTCACAATAAAGTAGAGACATATTCAGCCTCAGGCTATTATCCTACACACCAAAAAGTATTTTGTTATTTTGGTAGACTTGTCTGTTTGGAGAAAAATCAGCAGCCAAATTTGGTTCCTGGGGGCATTGGTAATTTGCAAACATGACATTACTATATAGAATAAAGAGTTAGGGAAGCATATTATATATTACTTATGATTAGGTTTAATTAAAGGTTGATTTAGTTTGCCTGCAACAACAATGTCTGCATGGGTCAAAACACCCACCCTACCCAGACCTAGCTGCAAATGGGGCTTGACAAACTTGATTATATTTGGAAAGGATTTAACTTAAATTTTATTCGTTCATTCGAACGACACTGATAACTACCTGTCTATTAGACGATTGTCATATACGCTGTTCTCAGCTGCTGGCGTCCGGCACCGAGCATTTCAACTCGAAGCCGAAGAAAGGCATTGAGTTTCTCCAGGACCACCGTCTCCTCTCCACGCCGCTCGACTCTGTCGAGGTGGTCCACTTCCTGCGCGAGAATCCCCGTCTTGACAAGAAACAGATCGGCGAGTACATCAGCAGTCGGAACAACCTACAGGTCCTCGACTGCTTTGTCAAGTCGTTCGACTTTGCCGACACGCGGATAGACGAGGCGCTGAGACTCTACCTGGAGACATTCCGGCTGCCAGGGGAGTCGCCGCTGATATCGCTCATCATGGAACACTTCGCCGAGCACTGGCATGTAAGCGTGGGACTTGTTGCGATATATATTTTATTTTTAAATTGAAAATGGTCCAACCGATTTGTCCCGAAAACTATACAGTTCTGAGGTGAGTAAGTCAGACCATGCAACCTATGCGACGTACTGATTGACCTTACGAACAAACAAATGAACAACAAAAAAAAAGGAAAAGAACTCGGATAAAGCTTCGTGAGAGTAGGATGGAAGTCGTCGCTATCGGTAATTCAGTTATCATTCTGACCGACGTGGCACCGCACTTGGTACCTAGCTCACCCCTCCCTCACCCCCTAGTAATTAATTATATTGTAGCTTCATTCACATAGGAAAGTAATACATTTTGAGCTAATGATCAATTCAAACATTCATTTTGGAGAAAATATTCTTTGCTCATCTTATAGATCATCTTATGATCTTCTTTTATTTCGACCCTTCTTTGCCTTCTATGTTTTTAAATCTTCCTACGTAAGACTACAACTACAGTAAACCCTCGTTATTCCATATGGAAGGAACCCCAAAAAAATGATTATGATTTAGAAAAAATTCGGATTAACCAAAAAACTCTTTGTTTCACAAAAATTCCACTCTTCCCGCTCAGAATTGAGTCAATTTTGATTTGCGCGCGAGAGGAAGCTATGCGACCCGCCGATACATATAAAATTTTGCTTGGGCCTCAATCACGGTCACCTCAATAATCGTGTTTCCTCCACCGATCACTAGACCTGCTTCTATTGGCGCTCGGCTGTCCCAAGTCGATGGTGTGACGAACAAGCGTTCCGAGCCGAGCATGGTGTTGTGTTCGTCAACGACAAGGTCAGACTACTTGGTTGGAAGACACACGTAGAGCTCATTATTCGTTGGCCTATTCTTACACGTCAAATAAAAAGGATGGAAATTGTGAAAATAATTATTAGTTCAAGGAATTCCACTCAATTATCCAATCCAAAAACATTGTTGAAGCATTTGACCCCAAGGGTCGAAATATTAGTTTGAATCACGATTTTGCTGTGATTCGGATTAATCACTTCTTTTTTTAAATGATTAAATAATTATTATGCCTTCGGCCTCAGACCGACTTCAAGTTCGAAATATGTCAAATTTCGGATTAATCTCGCTAAGCGTGATATTCGACGTCTGTCCTTTTAGAAATGTAACGGCGAGCCATTTGCCAACGCGGACGCTGCCTTCACCCTGTCGTATGCCGTCATCATGCTGAACGTCGACCAGCACAACTACAACGTCAAGCGTCAGAACAACCCGATGACCGTCGACGAGTTCAAGAGGAACGTGAAGAAGGTGAACGGGGGGCAGGACTTTGACCAGGACATGCTCGACGAGATCTATAATGCGATCAAGACGGACGAGATCGTCATGCCGGCCGAGCAGACGGGGTTGGTCAGGGAGAATTATCTGTGGAAGGTACAGTAACTCTCTTTCAAACAAACAATATCATTAGCTAAATTTGATTTTCGGAGTCGTTGATAGTTTCCAAATGTGGCGTTACCATAATAAATTCAGGTGGTTATTTATAAATAGATAGTTGCACACCATTTTGTGGCATAACTTCTAGTTTGGCTGAGATTAGGTTAGTTTTTGGTTAGATTGAATAATAGCTTAGGTCTAGTTGATTAGTTTTTTCAGTTGGTTTGTTGGATCGGGTGCTGCTATGTAAAAGCTTTCTCATTGGCTGTTACATGATAGGCCTACAGCCTACTGCTAAATTTTTGCTGTGAATAACTTTGAAAACATCCTCATTTTCTCTAATTTATGTGTAGGGCTACTGCTGATTTTGATAATTTTTTTAATAAGCCGTAATTATTGTATGACATGCTGTGTTACTAGCCAAGATTAATATCAGCAAAATAATGAAAATTCATATTGGAAAATACTAGAAATAGCATCGCATGGATCTGAGTCACTTGATGTAGCAATAATTGATGTATGTAGGTGCTACTGAGGCGCGGTAACAGCAACAACGGTGTGTTCGTGCACGCGCCCAACGGTCTCTACGACCACGACCTGTTCTCGTTGATCTGGGGTCCGACGGTCGCCGCACTCAGCTTCGTCTTCGACAAGAGCAACGAGGTCAACATCTACCACAAGGCCATGTCGGGCTTTAGGTGAGCGTCATTACAACGTAGAGTAGGGGTAATTCTAGCCACTGAACAAGGATAGAAAGGAAATATTGAAAGTGACGGATAATGTACCAACAGGTGTTATTTTAAAACTAAAATGTGTAAGTTTGATGGTAGCAGCCCTGGTAATTTCAGCAAAAACTTATCATTCAATACATATATTTTTATGTAAAATACTAAATAGTTGGTCTTACTGTTCAGTGAAACCTTGATGCATCGTTCCCAGATCCATCGTTTTCCTGCTTGTATCATTCATTTTTTCTCACCCCACTCCCCTTTCCACTTTTCTGGATGGATCGTTATCCTGTATGGATGGTTTTATTTTCGTATTTCCTTGAAAAACTATAGATAGAGGTTTCACTGTATTAATATTTAATAATAAACCTTATTAATTAATTATAGTCAGGTTTACGTATGAAGCACCTCCAAATTATGGTTGTGTTAGTTTATTTATTCATTATAATTTTTGGATGGTCAAAAATCGAATAAATATATTCCTAACACATAATCGTATAAATATTCACTGATCATTGAATAATGGGTGTGTTTGTGTTTTTCACATCGTTGTATTTGTGTACCGTTGCAGGAAGTGTGCGATGATCTCGGCTCACTACGGCATGAGCAACGAGTTCGACAACCTCGTCATCTCGTTGTGCAAGTTCACGACGCTCGTCAACTCGCCCGAAACGCCCGATAACTTGACGGTGTCGTTCGGCTCCAACCTGAAGGCACAGTTGGCTGCTAAAACATTATTCAACTTGACTCATCGACATGGGGATATACTGCGCGAGGGGTGGAAGAATATACTAGAATGTATACTGACATTGTATAGGTGCAAATTACTACCAGTAGGATTAGTAGAGGTAAGAATGTGTTTTAATTCTCGTTGTTTGATTACCGCCGTTATTGTTGGATAAGTGTGAGTGAAGATTCAAATTCATGAAGTTTAATGAAAAAGTCTGTGTACTGTAATTATTTTTGTGGGCTCTTGTTTTATGCATGTAGGTCTGTAAAAAACATCTGCGCGAAAAAACATCTGCGGCGGAAAGTTATGGTCACGAACAGCGCAGTCCTGGTGTTGAAGTTCATTGGTTTTAAATAATTAAAGTGGGGTGGTAAGATCGCTCTTGTGGTGCCCCGTCCAAACGATCCTACTTTTCGTCCATATCCTTAATTGGGGAACAACGATTTTGTATCAAATTTCGATGTTATTAAAAAGAAAAAAAAGAAAAAACATAGTAAAAAGTAGGCCTAACTACACAGCATAGAAACAGTATTGGATTTTGGTATTACTGAGCTTGAAAAACACTTTGAATACCTGCAAACGGGTTTTCAATTTGAATCAGTAGTTAGTAAATTGCTTAAAGGTTCTCGACAGCTTGATTGGTACTTGAGTGATGCGTTATGTCTGGCCATTTGTTACTGTAGGCTCTTGGTTAATAGTCAAATACTGTACTCATTTACATGAACAATTTTTTTTTATTTACGTACACCAGTTACTAGTAGGGCTAGACCTAATTAGTAATTACACCATTTTTTTTATAAAATTGATCTCATGAAAACTAATTTTTTCATTGAGGCCTACCTATTGATTTATTATTTTCTACCAGGTACATAAACTTATAATAATAATAATAATAATAATAATAATAATAATATTTATTGACAGTATACATGTTACATGTTATGTTTCGTCATTTTGATTTTCATGGTACAATTTTCAGAATTAAGTCGTGTTACCGAATCTTACATAAAAATCTGTTATATAATAAAATTCTTTCTCAATGAGATGACTTTTTACTTTAGATTTAAAAGTATGTATGTTGTTGATGCTCCGCAAGTCTTTTGGTAAATTATTGTAAAATCTAACACCAGATATTTGATATATTTATAATATTTGATACAGTTTTATACCTGTTATGGGAGTTTTGATTTTGTTCAGACTGTAATTACTGATAAGTTTATGCCCAATCAAGAACAATAACCCTAAATTTTCTATTACCGGTAGTATTCATTCATTATATTTTATACATCTGTTTTCTTTTTCAAGATTTTTTTGAACCACAATAAAAGTGAACCCCCAATTATCCTTGATTTTTCGAATATCTGTCTGACTAGCTGTGCTTTTAATATGAAAAAGTTGATGTTTTGGCCAACACTGACAGAAAACAAAAATCAACTAGTCTTTTAGCCATAAATCACGGGACCTGATCCGGATGGTTACATTTGTTTCAGGCTGAAGACTTCATCGATCCTGACGGCACAATCTATTTAATACGAGAAGAAATGCCGTTACAGAAAGCCGAGACGGGTCTTCTTAGCTCTTTATACTCGTATATAGCTTTATCCTCAGGTGAGTTATTGTTGATTAATAATCATCACAAAAAAATTGGTGGGGTACAATGACTTATCCATCTTAGCACTGTAGGTCTGTAAGCATATAGGCCTAGTTCTTGGGAACAATCAATAACACCACTTTTGAAAAAATAATCAGGTGGAAATTTTGTAGAAATTCCATTTGCGAGTTTTTTCAAAAAGGCCCTTAATGGGAAGAAAAATCTATTTATTTTATTTGAAAATAACAATCATCGATGATGTTGATGATATGGGCTACAAGTGCTTGAGGAAATGATGTGTGTTGTAATATAGAATTCCTATAGGCATATCGCTGCTGGCACGTAGAGAGCTTATCTAGGCCTATACTCACTCCCTCTCCCAGGTTGTTATGACGAACCAATACATAAGCATCTCTCGTCACTGAAGTGCGCCCATATAGCCTCACGATATGTGTGCCTATAATAGAGACAGATATAAAGAGGAGAGAGAGAGAGAGAGAGAGAGAGAGAGAGAGAGAGAGAGAGAGAGAGAGAGAGAGAGAGAGAGAGAGAGAGAGAGAGAGAGAGAGAGAGAGAGAGAGAGAGAGAGAGAGAGAGAGAGAGAGAGAGAGAGAGAGAGAGAGAGAGAGAGAGACGTGAACACTAGTACGACCATGTCACCAAACATGGGTCACTTTCAGTTTTCTAATTTTTTCCTGAATACAGTGAATACAGTTCTCTATCAATCATTTTTCAAGGAACCAGGAAAATGAAATCATCCAGGCAGGAAAACTGTCCATCCATGAAAATTCAACATTTGTTATATATGGGAATAGGGTGGTACAAATGGTAGAAGCTGGAATATGATGGATCCGGGAACGATGCATCGAGGTTTCACTGTAGGCCTACTATTTTATTGTGAAGTTTGAGAGGAGATTGGAAATTGGAAATTGCATTGTTGTTGACGTTCGTTGCGTGTTTCAGAGCCAGCTAGTCAGAAGGTGCCGTCGCCGGAAGATCAGGAGTACATGCTGCAAGCGCAGCACTGCATCAGGGAGTGCCAACTCGACCAACTAGTCACCGAGTCAAAGTTTCTGAGGCTCGACTCGCTGCATGAACTGGTCAAGGCGTTGGTGCTGGCATCGCAGGGTCCGACCGGACCGGCAGGTAACCTCTCTTTCCGACACGTCTGTGTGCCATACGATCTACACAAACCACGATACTTACTAACAGTAGGCCTAGGCCTACATCTCAATAATTATTAAATAGGCCTATTAGTACTTCGGATCCGATTTAGTTTAACCCTTTTAGTGCCACCAGATTTGATCCAAAATGTGTCTAAGAATGCCAGGTAGGTTTTGACCGATTTACAGTGAATCACAAAAAAAACATAACTTGCCAATCATTCGGTCAAATCTCATGAAATATTTTTTGAAATGTGATGGAAGGATGGGCACTTGGATAAGGAATACTGAAATTTCATATTTGATCCGACAATAAATAAAAAAATGACTTTTATTTTTATTTTTTCCAACTGTCAAAATATTTGTTGGGTTTAGGACAATGGTACAGATAACAAATAATTTTCAACATTATTTTGAAGAATTGCATGATGAAGAACGAACTGTTTTGAGTAAGAATCATGAGTTTCATTCATTTTTATGTGGAATTTCAATCATTACAAACTATCATTCGAAAGACGACGACATGACATGAACTAGGCCTACTCTAGGCCTGGGCGTGGGCCTAGCCACATTTTCATCAGGTACATCACTCTCTTTGCCTCTTTCACTCGCATCACTATTTCATCTGAAGATGGGATAATGCATCTTCCGAAAAGTCACTTACTTCTTGCTTATCTGATTCATCTACTGAATCCCTAATCACTTCTTCAACTTGAAAATAATCACGTCTTCCACAAGACGCCATTTTGAAAACAAACGAGAATAACATTGTCATATTTCAGCCAAATGTAAACAAACATAGACGGCTGTGGAAAAATGGTAGAATATTGACCTTGGTGACACGAAATTCGTGTGAATAGCAGCTTTCTGAATATGTCACTACCAGCGCTATCTTACAGAAACTTTGGGAACTACTTTGGTTCAAAGCAAGTGCCGATATACCGGCACTTGGCATTTCTCAAACAAGATTTTCAGTGCCGATAGATCGGCACTTGGCACTAGAAGGGTTAATATCAGTTTTTTGGTGTTATCTTCTCAACGGCTATAAAAATTCTAATAAGGGAGAAACGCTCATAATTTGCATGCCTTCAAAATTTTGTGAAATGAAATTATTAATATTGGACTCAACATTTCATAGATAATATGTTTTTACGTTTTAAAATGATGCGTTAAAAGTTGATCAGTTTTTACTCAGACCTTCTTCAAGGTACCAGTATTAAAATTATCTGTATTTTCCTCGTATTATAATTTTGAGATCTGATACCGTTCAAAATTTATCAACAAAAAACTAAACTGATCGGCCCACTGTATTTCACTAAATCAACACCCTTGCCCTCTTTAAGTCCATCTGCTGCGCCGCACTCATCACCCTTTGGTCATTTTTCAAACATGGCTGCAGAAATTTCTAAATTTCGCGTTCATCAAAGTCCAACGTAAACCAATGAACTTTGTCGGTAACACGTTCTCCATGCGTCAGGTTCCGTGGGATCGTCCTACGACGAGTACGCCGCCGTCTTCTTCCTGGAGCTGCTGCTGAAGGTGATCGTGCAGAACCGCGACCGCGTCAACACGGTGTGGGGGTGCGTGCGCGACCACATGTACAGCCTCGTGATGGGGGCGTCGGCCTGCGAGCACCACTTCCTGCTCGAGCGGGCTGTCGTCGGGCTGCTGCGGCTGGCCATCAAGCTGATGAGACGCGAGGACATGAGTCCGGTGGTACGTACATACTCGATACGTCACGCGCGTCATTCACCAAAATACTTGTAGCCAGTGCTCGAATAATAATTCTCGAATAAAAACATGAATAATTCTAATTCTACCAATATTTATTTGTATTAGGCATGTATGTTTATTTATATAAATATATATATTTGTAAATTTATCATTCTCTTGCAGATATGCATGATGCAGTGGCAAGATGCTCTAATTATCTTCCTTATATTAACTTGAACGGCTTGTAAATGGGGTGTTTCCCCCATTTTTTCTACGGAAGACTTCTTATATCTCGGTTTCTGGCAGTTCCGAGTCTTGCTTCTACTTCTTCCTCCTCTTCTTCACTAAGTACTACGTTACTATCTTCTGCTTCTTCTTCTTCTTCTTCTCTCCCTACTAGTTCCCTCCACCGTTCTCGATCATCCCACCATAATTTTATCCCTCGGCTGACCCATCCTGCCACTTTTCACTTGGTCTTCCGACTCTTCTCTAACACTCCATTGTTTTCTGCTATCTCAAACATTGTTCTCGGTCATTTCACATTCATCTCATGTGCCTGCCTGTACGACTTGAGTCTTTCTCTTTCCACTTCAAAAGTTAATCTCTCCACGACCAATTTTCCTTGAAAAGAATTCAAATTGATATCCCAAGAATTACGGCCATGGAAGTTGGCGGCGTTGAAATTTGAGCGCCCTTGACCACTTAATGTGGTCATAAAAAGCGTGTACTAGGTTAGCCTCTTGACCTTCGGATTAACATAGTTCTGGACGTCTTGCGTCTTGCACACTGGACAATATCGTAACAAGTACAAACAACTACAACATAACAAATACATACACCCATACAATAACCATACATAAAAACACAAATAACATACAATAATAACGCAACAAGTATAATATCGCTAACGTTACTGTGTCTGGTTGTAGGTGCTACAGTCGCTGCGAATGCTGCTGCTACTGAAATCCGGTACGCTCTACCGCGTGTCTCGCCAAGTATCGTATGGCTTGTACGAGC
This sequence comes from Brachyptera risi, assembly GCA_964007535.1. NCBI lineage: Eukaryota > Metazoa > Arthropoda > Insecta > Plecoptera > Taeniopterygidae > Brachyptera > Brachyptera risi. The sequence goes on from OZ023328.1 coordinate 38,580,590, forward strand.
TGCTTAAGACGAGCGCCGCCAACATACACTCGGACACGGATTGGTCCATCATCTTCACGCTGCTAGAGTGTGTCGGCGGAGGTGCGCCCCCTCCAAGAGTCATGGGAGGTGAGTAACAAGGAGGTCACGTCTTGGGGAATCGAGTTGCTACAAATCTTGGTGACGAAAATTCACTGGTATTAGTAAAATGGCACAATCACAATTACTGTATACTTTTTCTTTAAACTTGCAAGTTTATTAATGTAGGCTACTTTTGTATATGTTCATAATAGAGAAGTTAATTTTTTGCGGTGTTTTATATTTTGGTGCCTCGTTGCCCAATGAGTCAACTAGTTGATCACCTTACGTTTCTTTATAGGTGTGATTTTTAACACATGTCTCATTCTAACTTCAAGTACATTTGCGGTCACATAAAGTGGTCGATCAAGCCACATCAAAATTCATAAGGCGCACTGAAGGAAATCTACCGACGTACGTACTAAAACAAGCAGACTCGTATAGTGAATTAGAATTGAAATATCAGTTACTGTAAAGGTATGTGCTCATAGAGCCACGGCAGCACTAACTTGCCCTGTTTGCCGTCCAGTGTGGCCTTGAGAGTTAGTTGAAGGCCAACTTTTACCGGCCGTCAAACTTGCCGAGATGTTCTATAGGCAATATCATAGCCATGTTTGTACTAAAACGGTGTGTTCGACGCATCAAACTTATTATCAACCTTGTCGTAACTGTCTTATCTATTTGATTCGATACATATGGCCTACACCTCCAATTCTCCACTGACAAGCGCATCATTGCAAATTATAACGCAAATGTGTGCAACAACTATTGATAGCAATGGTGAGCATTATAAAAGTAATTTGACAGCCAATAGTTTGTCATGGAATTTGTATTTATGCTAAAACAAGTTGTACCAACACTTGTCCGTCAAACATAAGAATCCACCGATTGCCGCAGTAGTATGAAGTATGAACGGTACGAATAATTTGTTGTGGGCCAAACCCGTCAAGATTGCCGGACGATAGAAATGCTGTGTCTCTAAGAACGTACCTCAAGTTTTAAACTCTACCGTGCCGCCCAGGAGAGTCAAGCGCCAAGCAGCTGCCGGTCCAGACGGCCAAGTCTGACAGCGAGCTGCCGCACGAGGACGTGGACAGCGGGATGGGGACCGAGCGAGGCTACACGTCCGACTCGGAGCTGAGCCGCGTGAGCTCGACCAGGCATCAAGGAAGCCTGGGATCGTTGGCGTCGTCGCGGCCCACCAGTCCCGAGATATCGCCCAACAACGGCGGCGGCTGGATTCTGGTGAGACCAAGCAGATTGAAATATATTGGTGGTTCTAGAGGATGCAACAGTGCTGCTGTACTTCTTGCAAATTGAAAGTAACATTTTCGAGGCAATGCACTGGATGTCGAATGAACTGTTTTCCATTCTTTATTTTTCTGATTTTCAGTCTTACACAGGTCAAATGTAAACACTGGTCAACTTGTACAAAATTTCCCCCAACATTGATTTTTCACTTCAGTAGGTATAGGCCACAACTTTAATTTGTGTGCAACACCAAGGTTGCCACTCACTAGAAAAATTGTGAGAATATTCCAATAAAGCATATAAGAATAAGAGGGAAATAACCAATTGGTAAAATTCACCAATTTTTATATGGTAGGGCCTATTGTCCTAAATTCGAAAAGACTTTTGATCTATGCATTTGTAACATTTGACTTGGACCTAGTCGTTTCCAAAAAGATTTTGTTAAATCCAATTCACACCTTCCCACTAATGTCATCTATTAAAAACTAAAAGTTACAACAGAATGGGCTTCTAAATGCTCTATGGCTGATGAAAGGTTACAAATAGCTGTTTACAATGTAATATTTTTAATAAGTGTCATTGTTGAAATATGCACTCGCTTTATTTTGTAACTTTTCATAAGTTCCACTGTTTACCACTGAAAGCAGAATGCGCTTCTTTATGACTGACGAAATGTTACAAACAGCCATCAACAACGTAACATTTTTTTTTATTTATTTTTTTATAACATCGAAACTTGATACAAAATCATTGTTCCTCAATTAAGGCTATGGATGAAAGATAAAATTATAAGATTTTTTAATAATAATAAGGCTTTTAATTTTCAATAAGACTGTCGTTGCGCTCGCAATGACGCATTGCGTCATTCGCATTGCGCTGTCAATATGCGCTCGCTTTATCTTTTGTAACTTTTCATTAGTTCTAATATTTACCACAGCATACCCGCAACTTTTCCTGTCAAATAGTTTGTAATTCTCGTGAGTCACGTATGCTGCTTGTATGTCACGCAGGTCGGGCCCGAGGGAGAGATCCAGCCCGTGCACGGTCGCGCCGTGCCCGCCAACCAGTACACCATAGCGCACGACCGGGACCTACTGCCGCACGACCCATTCGGCCTGGTCAAGTGTTGCGAGGCAGTCGCATTCCTAGTACGTGACGTCGCCCACATCACGCCGTACAACTTCGAGAACTGTGTGCACTGCATTCGCACGTTCGTCGAGGCCAGTCTCAACGGGAGTAAGTCACTTGGAACTGGTAGCGATTCTTTTACTGATCAATTATAAGCAATGCTTACGCCCTATGCAGATTATACATATAATTGATAATCGATTAATGATTGGTATTACTAATTGATTAATTAATTCATCAATTACTCTTGTCTCTTAGATTTACTTGGAACAATCTATGCATTAAAAAAATCATTGAATTTTTTTTCAAATGAAGTACCTATATAGGTACTAAATGGATTGACGAGTCTCCTTAAAACTCTCATAACATGAATGATTACTTGATAATTAGTAGGCCTATCTCTCTAAAAAAAAATAAATAAAAACTTTCAAGTAGGGCCTATTTTTTTCTAGTAGCCTAGTAATACGTAATAGCCTAGTTTTTTTATTTACAACTTGAGAAAGTTTAACCGTATTAATACATTCACATTTTCTGGTGGTTGCAAGAATTTGCTGCTTCAAGATACGGTAATTAAGAAATATAGATCAGTTTTATTAATCTATCATTTAAGCTGCTCGATTTATTTGTTTGAATATTTCTCCACTTTGTTATTCTCTTGTGTACCGTATCACATTCTGAATTCAATTTTAAAAAATAAAATCAAACATTTTTCAAAATCTGCACAGTTAGTTCCAAGTCCAGTTGTAATCCACTTGGACAAAAATGTAAATAAATAAATGAAACTGCCTGTATGAAGTTTCATGATATTCACCCAAACCTCCTGTCCTACGCAGCATTCACAAAAAACACACACTCACAGCGCAAGTACCATAACAATCGCTTGGAAGTCTTCATTTAATTACGGTATGCTGTTGACTCGTTTAAAAAGCCAAATTATTTAGTAGCCTACTGTGAAGTGTTTGATGAACAAATAAATCAGCATGTTGATAACCCGTGTTGTTGTTTGCGTGATTCAGCGGAGAAAAAGAGCTTGAAGAAGAGCGCAACGACGTTGCCGAAAGACAAGACACGCAAGAAGTCAACGTCGAACCGACGAAAGGACGAGGCTTCTCGGTCCCGAAGTCCGCAGCCGTCAAATCCTTACGATGCCGACGAGAGCGACTCCGAGGAACTACCCAGCAGCTATTCGCAGGTGCGGCTCAAAGATATCTGTCTCAGAGTTAATCAAATCAAATAATAATTGAATTATTAAAGTAGGTAGGCCTAATTCTGAAAAGTGTTGATTGACCTAAAATGACAGAAATAGATTAGGAAGAAGCAGAGAATCCAATGTATGGTAATACAAAACTAAAATGGATATGTCTGAGTCATTGATGGCTGCCATCAGGTATAATTACAGTCGAGCCCACATATAACAAACTCGGTTTTAACGAAATTTCGGTTTTTACGAATTAATTACCATTCCCCTTCAAATCTCCTATCCTTACAATGTTGAATAAAGACCTATAACGAAGTGATTTATATTTCAACATTCGGTTATTACGAATTTTCAGTCACTCTACAGCATATTTTGCTCATTATTTTCAGCTATTTCCAACAAAATATTCGAAAATCGGAGCATTTTGCGTGAATTTATTTTCAGGTTACATTTATTTTGAACGGACTGTAGGCTACATCGTAGCAGCTGGTGACGCGTACAGCACGTGGTCATAACTCATGCTGCACCCCCCTCCCTCCCCGTCCCACGCACAGTGGAACGGCCGATAACCAAACATTTGCTCAACGACGCGCGCTAAATAATGACGTGATGGTGACATCTTCAATGACTTTGTTTATCTATTTTTTGTTTGCATTCCTTCATTTTCATTCGTGATAGTGTCCTGTAACCTAGGAAATAAAACACGAGAAGTGGGGAGTGGTGGTGTTATGTGATGGCAGATGATGAGTTCTTTATGAAAGGACATTGTTGTTTTCTATTACTTTCTACAAACATACTAAGTGATGATACAATGCGATGATAATATGTCACCTAATACAGTACTATACTAGGGCCTAAGTCGTAAATGTAGGCCTATCTTTATAAATCTCTAAAATTCAAGTGCTGTTATGAAAAAGAGCAATAAATCTCTATAACGAAATTCTGTTTTTACGAACAGATTTTTATTCCCCTTGAAATTCGTTATATGCGGGTTCGACTGTACCTCCAAATAATGTAGCCGTTGGTGGGGCCACTGAGCAGACAATAATAATCAGTTCTTATCTAGGTGTCGATCCAACTCTTGGACCTGATGCACACACTTCACACGCGTACAGCGCAGATCTTCAAGTGGTGGGCAGAGGAGAACGGAGACAGCGCCGACTTCACCTCGCTCTGGCTGCAGGGCTGGTGTCCGCTACTGCAAGGCATTGCTCGACTATGCTGTGACTCTAGGCGACAGGTAATGAGGATACTCTACTGGTTTAAGTCGTTGAGTATTCATTTATTACGACAGCTTTGGTACAAAAAAATGGGCTACGTCTACTAATCTCCAGGTTTGACACTTCCGGAGGTTTTTAAATTATTATACATCAATTCTGTATCAATACTAATACCTTCAGCCACCCTCAGTAGCTCGGTCACCCCTTCAAAAACTGAAGTCATTGTTGGACGGGGGTTCGATTCCCCTATAAGGCATGGGTAAACGTCCTCTCACTGATCATCACTTCATAGTTTCAAAATGACCTGCTTATACATACCCTCGTATAACCTAGTTGTTGGTGGGGTCGTTAAGCAAACAATAGGCCCTAATCATCTATCATAATAATCACTAATACTTGAAAAAAAAAATTAAATTGTCCCATTTAATTATTTCCGTATCTTAGAATCTAAGGCCCTTACCAACTACCACTTCAAATAACATCCAAAGGACTAGGACTTCGATTACCGCTAATTAATGTTCACTAGAAGATTGAAATACTATAGCAACATGTTTAGTCTTGGTGTATTTCCATTTTTGTGAGCACAAAATCCAAGTCCTGAGGTGGGCCACGACATATGTCAAGTTTTTACAGTCCAATAAGAAATCATGACATAGTATTTGGCTCTTGTAGTAAACATTATCCAATCAAACTTCTGGAGCATCGGAAGAGAATGTTTCAATCGACTACAATATGGTGAACAAAAAGTATAGGCCTAATCGTGAACCATTTGAGATGAAATGAAACAAAATATAAATAAAATATTCACATATGAGCCAATTATAGAGTTCTTGAGCTGTTCCAAAGCTGTTGGAATGGAGAAATGAATAAATGAACATTTATTTGATGGAAAAAAATTCTTAACAAAATTGAATTCAGCGTAATTGCATCTTCCAAGCTCATCTCAACAGCTTTGTATTCTACAACTTACAATGCGAGTTCCCTGCTCTTGCTAACCTTCAACCTCTTCCTCGTTAACTGATAATAAGCTCTCGTGTCTCCAGGTGCGTACCAGCGCTATCACCTACCTGCAGCGTGCCCTACTGGTCCATGACCTTCAAACGTTGTCAGCGCCCGAGTGGGAGTCGTGCTTCAACAAGGTGCGTTCAGTGTTCTCATTTTGTTCTTTGTGTTACTCCTTGGCACTATGCAAAAAGTAAACGGAAGCTGTTACTAAAGTTACAGTAGAATTTTGGTACTACGTCATTTCAACTATTGAAAATCAATGTTTGAAATTGTTTATTGAAAATTCTTATAATTCGAAATGACAATTTGAATGGTTGATTTGTCTCTTCAACTTTGTTTAAAAGAGATTTTACTGAATATAGTTCTACTCCAAAAGTACATTTCTGCTGAACAACATTGATATGTGAGAAAACTGAAATGGGTGGATCAGTGGCTAGCACGCTGAACTGTCATTCAGTAGACCGGAGTTCGATTTCCATCATGGTCAACCATTCTGACGGAGATTTTGCGTGATTTCACACAGCGTGTAAGTGTAAATTGTTGGATGTTTCTTTAAGAACAAGCAACGACCGTTTCCATTCCACTATCAAAAACAATAGGCCAACAATAGGCACTACCAACTCGTTCCCACTACAGTAAACCCTCGTTAATCCGAAATGTACGGGACACAAAAAAATATTATTACAATTTATAAAAATTTGGATTAACCCAAAAAAAAATTCCACAAAAATCATCTCTCTTTCACTCAGAATTTGATCAATTTCATATTGCGTGCGAGAGAAAGCTATGCAACCAGCCGAGACAACTAATATATTGCTCATGTTTACTAGGCTAGCCAACGACACGCGAACATACTAACCACTTCAAATGGCTCTCGGCCGCCTCGAGTTGATAGTGTGACAAACGAAAGTTCCGATCTCAGCATATTATGGTGTTGTGAAGGTTAGACCATTCGGTCGGATGACACACACACAAAGCTCAACGAGCGTCGGCCTATTCTTACGCGTCAAATAAAAAGGATAGGGATTGGGAAAATAATTCAACTAAAAATAAAATCATACTAAAATAATGAAAAAAAAAATAATAATCAACTCGAGTACCGGTACCGGTAATTCACTCAAACTATTTCAAATTATACAATCCGAAAACAGTGTTGAAGCAATTGAAGGGTCGAAATATTAGTTTGAATTATGGCTTAGCTGGAATTCAGATCAACCACAATTAATTATCATTGAAATGCCTATACCTTGAGCCGGGGACCAGAATCAATCTCAAAATATGTCAAATTTCGGATTAACCGAGTTTGGATTAACAAGGATTTGCTGTATCCGGAAAAAAATATAATAAAATAAGCTGAATAACACTTCATCCTGATTTTCATTATCTAATTCATCATTCACTGTTGCCAATAGTATTTAGTCATCAATACAGCGCATCGTTACCCAATAGGCATATGAGTTGAAAAAAGAAAATGATTTTGTCTTCTCGTATTTTGCGACATTGCGATATCACTCTAATGTGTGACCGTGTTGCCATGCTAGGTGTTGTTCCCGCTGCTGGGCAAGCTGCTGGAGCCGATCAGCCCGCAGGACCAACCCGGAGTGGAGGAGACCCGGATGAGAGCCGCCACCGTCCTCTCCAAGGTCTTCCTGCACCACCTCACGCCCCTCCAGTCGCTGCCGACGTTCACTGCGCTCTGGCTCACGATACTCGACTACATGGACAAGTACATGCACGCCGACAAGAGCGACTTGCTGGTGAGTGGCAACACTATGCCGCTATCTGGCGGTAGAAATTAGAATCGACGGCAGTGGACTCTCGAGTACAATTCTGTATTATCCACAAAGTTTTATTTGTGTGTTATCCGCTTGTATCTATGAAGAAGAAGTAACTAGGCTGGAAAGAGACGGTGGAAAAGCCAACATATATATATATTGAATTGATGTACAGTGAAACCTCTGTCCATTTTTTTTAAAGGGACCAGGAAAATAAAACCATCCATCCAGGAAAATTTAACATTGATTATATGTGAGTGGGGTGAGAAGAAATGAATGATACAAGCTGGAAAACGATGGATCCGGGAATGATGCGTAGAGGTTTCACTGTAACGCAAGTCGAAAATGTTTACTTTTCTAACCCCGATGATTGTATTGTATTGTATTGTATTGTATTTTATTAGCTGTTGTAGTATATTTTTCAATGTGTAAACATTGTCATCAGATAATAATAATCTCCTGGATACTACTTCATTAAAATTTTCTGTCACTCTCTTTTGCAGTATGAAGCTATTCCCGAGTCGTTAAAGAATATGCTGCTCGTGATGGACTCGGCCAACGTTTTCTCGGACACCGAGGGTTATTCTCCGCTGTGGACGATCACGTGGGACCGCATCAACACGTTCTTGCCGACGCTCAAAGAAGAGCTGTTCAAGTCACATCCGTCTGGTGAGTTTTTATGCAGAGCTGAATGCGGGTAGGAAATATGATAACTTGTGCGTCGTAATACCGGTATTACTAGGGCAAGGATGTAATTACATCTTGTATTTGTATCCTGTAATTGAATCTGATGCTAATAAAAATATAAAGACAAGAAAATGAATGTAAATTTTTATTTTTACTTTTTCAGTGCTGTTTTTCAAATCGTTAACATCGTAGCCCTAGTTAGTAGTTATTACCAATTTCTTTAAAATCAGCATGGGTTATTTTACTTATTTATGACAAAATTTGAGAGCTCTCAAAATTTAATGAGTTGTTCTTTCAAAACAGATTTTTGCTTTTTCAACCTGTGCATAATTAATACCTTATACGTAACACCGTGTTTTTGCTTTACTATTTTTAAAGTTGAATATTTTGTAGGAATGTACCTCAAGTACAATATATTGTCGGTACCGCAATTCATGAATAATGTGGCGTCATGTGTAACATGCCAACTTGTATCCCTAACATCACTTCACCATGTTCAGTCGAAGCGCAATCCCGGCTGAACGGGCAGGAGAGTCAGCCGGCGAGCCCGGTGGCCACTGCCCCGGCTCCGGTCCCGGAGGTGGCCACGCCGACCGGCGAAACACCCGAACCCGTCGCCCGATCCTCGAGCATAATACTGCAGCCCCCGGCCAGCCAGCCCAACAGCGACAGCATCACGCTGCAGCCCCAACACGGGGGCGGCGTGGCAACGCCTGACAGAACTAGTATTATCCTCCAGCCGCCGATGTCGGCGTCACAGCCTGGCGCCAACCCGATCTTCACGCACATCGGACAAATGGGACAGCAGGTAACGGAGTAGATCCCGACCGTAGCACTTTACTTTTAGTGTGCCACAGCTGTTGTCGTGCGTTGGAATACTAGGCCTACTGTAGTAAGCTAAGGCATCTTTGATGTGGACTATGGTGTATTAAACTTTACTAAGTTGTGTAAGTGTGTACTTTTGTGGCTTCTTTACGTAAGGTATCGCGGTATGTACAAATGGACTCGATGGGGTATAATCTAAGTGGTCATAACTAACCATTTTGTACGTATAACTGAATAATTTTATTGGCTTGTGGTGGTCACATTGCTTTCATTTTGTAACTGTACTGAGTACTGACTAGACTAGACTGTTCAGCATGTATTTAAAATTTGAAACTTTCTTGTGTAGTATATCGTTGGTCAACTACGCTACAAGTTTGCAGTGCAGGCATTTGTCAGATTCACGTATCAAATTTATTCATTTTTGTGTTCATTTTTTTGTACATATCATTAGTTTATATTTACATTACAGTACATTCACTCGTTTATTGGTATTAATTTTACACTGCATTTCGATTCTTGGTGTTGATGGTTAGTTATTTCAAAATGGTCATCTAGTTACGTATAGAGTAGGGGTGTGCGAGTTTGAGAATGTATGTTCGAGTTTGAAATTTAGGCCCAGTCACGAGATTCAAGTTCGAGTTTCCCAAAAAAAAAGGTTTTTGACGTAGTTGGCCCTTAATGATCAAATATTGAGTTTCTAACTGATTTTGAGTAGGCCTACTGTAACTAATAATATCTGGGCAATTATTTTTGCAATCAGCTAATTTTAGGCAATGACATTTAAGAGTGCATGGGAGTTGATTTTTATCGAAATATCAGGTTTTTGGTGATGATATCTGAACGGTTTGACTGAGGAATCGAAATTTTACCGGGGGAAACAGACATTTTCAATACTTTCGAGATGGTATTACCAAGTTTAAATTACTCAACTTATATTGCATGATTGTCAAACGTATCCAGCTAAAGAAAAAACATTTCTTACCGTATACTTGACAACTATGCAACATAAGTAAAATAGGTTACTTATGCCATCTTGAGGGTATTAAATATATCTGTGTTTATCTCGTACTAGAATTCTGATATCCCATACCATTCAAAAGTAGGTACATAATTAGTCATTACTACCGTAATTAGTAATCACCAGTAAACTGATTGGCCTATTTGGCTATTTCACTGAATCGACTTCCATGCACTCTTAAGGTCTAACCTCCATTATCTCATGGTCATGAAAAAAATATGATTTTTTGTCAGTCGATTCGTTTTGATGTGCTCGATAATAATATCAAAACAGATGATAGGCTAACCGGGATAAATTTTGAGATATATCAATTCAAATACTGGATGTTTCCCTATCATTTAACACACAACCTTCAAATTGTATGCGTTTTTATTATTCAACAGATCATTAAAATATATTAAAAGGAATGACATTCAATCAAAAAACTTGTTTTATTGTAGATGAAGATGTTACGAATAGAATTATGCAGAAATAAATATAGGTACCCGTTCTCATTTATGAATCACACTCATTTTAAGAGGAAAAATAGTTGATTTTTCACTAAAATGAAGTCAAAATAGCAACTTAATATTTCATTAAAGCGCTGTAACTTTGGCCAAAAAAATATGACAGTGTTTCTGATGTGATTTTAATTCAAGACAACACATGTTCAACAAAACTTTACTCAAAAACCCCCAATGTAGAATTAATTTCAAAATTACTTTTTGACTCTGCTGACCAAACGGGTGTTAGACTTTAAGGCAGTTTCATAATGGAATTGCTTCTTTTTCATGTTTTTTTTTTGTATTGGACACCTACTCACCAAATGTAATATTATTCATTACGGTAATTTAATCCTTAGATCTCTATCAGTGTGTTAAAAGTTAAAACTAAAACTGTATATTGAAGTTGTTATGGAGAAACTTGAATTACAAAAAAAATCAAACAATTTTAAAGAAGTCAAACTCGAAATTTTTGAGTCTAGCTGAATTTGAACTCGAACTTAGAAAGTCGTGCTCGCACACCCCCATATATTAATGTTGCGTAAGAGTATAAATTAAGTTGTTGTTTACCATGCTTTTGTTTGTTCATTTCGTGACGTTTTATTGTTTCTTCGCGTCGTGTTGTCTCGTTTAATATAAAAACTTATATCACAATATTCCTGAATATTGTTAATTGATTCAGTGGTGTCTGTCTAGCATTCTTCAACCCTATTGTGCACTGCTGTTAGGAAATACACCCCATTATTACCAATTTAAGAGGCCGCAGGCGCTCTACACGGGCTCGCTTGTTCGCTCGAGTTTAGTAGCATCGTGTGCTAGACGCAACCTATAGACTAGCCCGCCGAACTCATATTCACATAAACGCCGTTAATTCCCTAGCTCACACTTTTGATATATTTCACATTGTGTTTTTTTTTTGGTATTCAAAAATATGTATCTATGTTTTCGCCAGCACGAAATTTTTTCATTTTCCATTTGAAAAATTTGAAAAATTACAAATTTTTGGTTCAAAATTATGTAAATGCGATAACCTCCGTTTTTCAATTACTAACAGAATGCAAACAATCATTTTGTTATCTAAAAAATTACGGCCCTGAGAGTTTGCGGCGTGAAATACGAGCGCCTGCGGCCTCTTGACCATTTTCCAAAGCGCAGTCGATAAATTACGTCACACATTTCAGGGGGAGATATACACATCTTGCTATATAATAAGTAAGCCTACATGGTACCAGTAGCCTAGCACATCTGAAAATGTCAGGGAATTCAAGTTGGTGATCATTTTAGATTTAAACTTGATTAAAAACTTTCACTTGAGAAAATTTAAATATTAATTTCTAATTAAAGTATCTTTCAACTGTTGCATCTCTAACGTGTATAAGTGTATAATTGAATAGGATATGTGTCAGTGTAGGCCTACATACAAACTTGTATTTTCATGAGAAAGCTTTTAGATACTGTAGCCTATCTAAATTTCTATTTTCCACATGGTAGTGGTAAAGGTCAAAATTGCTACCTAGATAATGCTGGAAACCCTGTAGTAGTACAGTGAAACAACCTCTATGCATCGTTCCCAGATCCATCGTTTTTCTGCTTGTATCATTCATTTTGTCCCACCCTACTCTCATATAATCAATGTTAAATTTTCCTGGATGGATCGTTTTCTTGCGTAGATGATTCTATTTTCCTGGTCCCTTGAAAAACGATAGATAAAGGTTTCACTGTATATTGAGTAAATTCTAGGGATAACATCGATTAATCGAGAATCGATTAAGAATCGATTCTGATGTACAACGATTCTCAAATCAAAAAATCAATTTTTCTCGGTGCAGTGCTGTACTTTTTTACGTCGTAATAAGTGCTCATTTCGTTGTCTATATTATTCTGTATTGTTGAGATATTACTATCTGGACAAAAGCTATCCCTTCGGTTACGTCTGACAGCCGAACTTTGACGGAAATACCCAAATGGTACAGTACAGTTCAAAGAAGTCTCTAGCAGCTATTTTTCACGTGAACGCCTTGTGAAGGTTGAAAAAAAAGTTCAAAATTACACTACTTTTTTGAAACTTTTTTTCAAATTTTTTTTTTTCAATTTTTTTTTTTCAAAAGCGATTTTTAATCGATTCTGGAGCATAGAGAATCAATTCCCGATTTTGAGAATCGATGTCATCCCTAGTACATTCTTTCCGGCTTTTGTCATGGTTCATAATTTTAAGGAAGACTAAGAGTATCGGGTTTTTTTATCAGTTATTGTGTAGAACAACGCAGATAAAACATAGTGTTACGTGATTTATAAACCACTCCCTCAACTTCCAACACATCACTTGATATTGAATGGCATGCTGCTATGGTAACCTTACATTATACGTTACATGTTGTTCCGTTCTTTACTCGCATGATTACGAATGGTGATGGTGAAGGTGACTTGACTGCTTATCACAATTCTGCACGTGTATTAAAAATTTTTAAAATGTCCAGTCATACAAAGAAGTTTCAAATTTCTATAAACTTTCATTGGAATATAAATTGAACTGCTTCAGTTCACGTGGTAAGTATGCCATTTCATCTCATTCATAGACTTACAGTGGGCCTGGTATTATTTAAGAACAAGAAATAATTGAAAATTATGAATTTGAATGAACCTGTTTTTTATAATTGTATTTTCATAAATGCAGTTATAATTATTCATTGCATAAATGCTTGCTGTAGGCCTATTGCCGTTATTATTCAATAATGTCTCGATAAATCATCATGACGTAGCATAACCAACTAGGTAGTCACAGTTTACTCGATAGAGTTATCATTACGTTCGAATCGTTTCAGATGGTTTCCACGCCAATTGGACCCCCACCGATGACGTACCCACACCCCACCCCTCTGCCATCCCATGAACCCCTCCATCACTCTCCCCCCGCTCCCATAATCAATCATCCCCCTCTTTACAGCCAAGTCCCGCCCACGTCAATACATTCGGTTCCTTTATTTGCGAGCTTTGCAAGTAGTTTTGACATGGGCGCATCCGGTCCGGTTGGCAACTCTACCGGCTCGACCGGTTCAAACATTCCGTCCCACTACTTCTACCGCCAGGAGCCACAGCCACTGTTCCAGGCTAACCAGCCGCCGCAGTTGTTCAGTGCCGTTCCGATTACGAGCTCCTCAATCACGTCGGGCAACGTCATAATGACAAACGAGGCGCAAGAGGAACAATTTAATGCCATTACGCAGTAGCAAATCCGGCTCATTGATAATATTGCATAACTTCGTTCGTTAACTCCCTGATTCAGTTACCGTGAGGTTTACAACTAAGATGATGTTTTTATACATTTATTTACAAAATAGATCCTAGTTTTGGCTGGACCTACCGTAGGTATAAATTTTGTTTATAATTTTTATTTTTTATTTTTTTTATTTTGTATTTGATCGTATTAAATATGTACCATCACAATTTGTTTTTAGGTCTAATAGATTTATAAATATTTCTGCGTGGTTGGATACTGTAAACTGCAGTATATTCTGATCCAATATGACCACTTATTTCATTCTGTCTACCGCTTATTGTTTGCCAATCTACCAAATGATATAATTCAAATATTGAAAATTATTTTACTTCACTGCATGAAAGAGGGTGCACAAATATCTTGGATAGTGATGCCTTTGGGTAACAATTCAGGGGCCAGGTACCCGTCAAAATTAATAATTTTAGAAGAAGAAAAAAGAAACGATTTTTTGTTGCATTCATATCATTTCTTTCGATTTCTGCTGTTTTATTAAGGTCGTAGCTTTCGTTCTCGAGTCGAAGGTAATATACATCCTGCTATTGACTATCAATCAGCCCATAAATATAAGCCATTTGACAAGTCTTTAGATTTACACACAAAAGACCATCATCTATCTATTAAAACTGGTGGGTAGAGATATGGGATAGAGTTTGTACGAATGCAACCACAAGCGAGAGGTGGCGAGAGGGGGCTGCAGGAATAACTGAAGAATGAGTGTTGACACTGGACAATAGAAACAAACTGAAAGGATTAGAGAGAGAGAGAGAGAGAGAGAGAGAGAGAGAGAGAGAGAGAGAGAGAGAGAGAGAGAGAGAGAGAGAGAGAGAGAGAGAGAGAGAGAGAGAGAGAGAGAGAGAGAGAGAGAGAGAGAGAGAGAGAGAGAGAGAGAGGGGGGGGGGGGGGATTCGATTGGGCATAGGGTCCTCCCTATGCATTAGTTCTAACGATCGGATGTGTCCAACCCCCAACAATCGCTTAAAAAAGTTTACATTCATAGTGGTATCTACCGCTATAACGGTATCTTTTAGATTTTACGTGCGGTTCATGACTCTGGGAGGAGATGTGTAAAAATTAAAAACAATTATGCAAGGTTGAGCTAGCTGCTGAAACGGCCTCTCGTTAGCGCGCTTTATACACGCCATTTTCCATATTCCGAGTACCTGGGTAACAGAATAATATCCGGGTAATGCATCACCAGACCTGACCTACCAGAAGGTATCACTAGTCTCAGATGTGCAATTGAAGACTTGAAATTGAGAGTGTATATGAACTCATTACACAACTCGTAAGTCGTAATCGACTGAATCAGCAGGGCTATTTGGAATTAAAGTTGTCTTTACACCGTATCACTCGCAACGAGTGCATCCACCTTCAATCAATAAATATTTCTCGAAAGTTATGCAGTATCATCAGGTAAGTAGTCACTGCATTGTAATTATTGCGTGAAGTCATCACTGTTAAATGAAGACAATGAATATCAAAATTTACCTCCTTCAATAATTGTACTTTTCAAGTTGTAATGGGTAACTAATTACTTGGTCATTAAACCAACACAAATATCTCGTACTATACAGTACATGAGCATGCATTCATAGTAGCCAATGTTCCAGTAGCAATTGATGTAAAAAATGTTTAAGGTGTTTTAGAATTTAATCAATTGGCTGTGGAACTTTGCAAACCTTTTTAATAAAATAACTAACAGGTGTTATGCCTGCCATTAATTACAGTATGTCTTGCTAGAGACATGGGCCTACTTACCTATCATTCCAGGACTCCCCTAGGATTTTTCAAAATTCTATGTTAGTTGAATATAAATGAAAAATATATATTTTAATTCAAAATACATATTTTTTAAATTCCAGGTCTACTTGGTCTTTAATTTTAGGACCTCTTGAGAGGGCCACTGTGGCCCGTTAAAAGAAAAAAAGAATGGCATATTTGTCTGAGGATCGTATTAGTGTGTATAATTGAACATTATCGTGAAGGTTCACTATACATGTTCAGTTGGCCTTACAGTTTACAGAACAAATCAATTTTATGGAATGAGAAAAATTAAAGCAACCATTTTATACGCCTAATATAGGTGATGAAACTTTCTGCAGCTGAAGGCAGCAAGTATGTACAACTACACTTGATATAGAATTGAATGTGTTACCCTATATAACTTGCTCGTTCGGAACCTACATATAGGCTTGGCCACAAACAGAATACTAGATAATAGGTGTATACATATTATTATAATACACCCTATATATAGATACATTATACATAAAATATAAATAATTACAATAATTTATAAGTATTCTATTTATACTATAAGTTTAGTTGATGTATGTTGATATTTTATATGATATATTTATTGTACATTGAATGCTTTCTTGTTGACAATGATTGGTTTCCAATTTATGTAAAAATGGATGTACTGTAGAATAATTGTCTAGTAAAATTGAATTGATAAAACGGGAAATTTTGAATTTCATTTTCCAGTCCTTTGTACAAATTGTACATTGTGATGCCAGCCTGTACTTGCCCTCATCATTTCCCAATCATTGGTGTTTGAAAAACAGTTGTTTAATGACTACTAACCCCCAACAATGTTCAAAAGATCACAACAATCAGGTATCCTACAAGCCAAGATGCAATCTTTGATTTCAAAACGTCGTTCTTGACCAAGTATCATTGATTCGCTGCACTTACTGAAGAGAACAAAACAACGATATAACGAAGACTAAACAGTATACACAAAGTATCACCTCATACTCCCAAATAACTGCTGTATTCAAGTAATTATGGAATTGTGCTCCTAAAAAGTTGATGGTTGGGAATATTTGGTGGGAAGGACAAGGTAATTAACAGAACGGCAAACAAAACAAATTTATTGAGAGCCGTTATTTTTATTACCGTAACTCAAAGCCTCCAATTATATAGTAATTTACAAGTACAGGAACAAATACGTAAACATGAATCTTCATTTGACGGTAAAATATTTTAAACCGCAACGTAAACAGTTTCATATATAAAAGTTAAAACAATGGAATATTTTTGTACTTTCAGACACTATGAGCATTGCTCTCTCTTGTATATCATGTTCTGAAGAGTAACAATAATATTTATTATTACAAGTTTTTATAAAAGTACCTTGCCAATACTATACATTTAAGGTTCATACTAGACACATATTCTACATGAATGGACAATTCTAATCATTTGTCAACTACATCTCAGCAGTTGAGATATTCATGTAATCGATGCAAACCATAATATCAAGTATGAATGCACATTAACACAATGGGATGGACATATAAATCGACATCCATCAATAGTATACGATAGTTAATATTATTCCTTCGAAAACAATATGGGTACATGGCAGGACATAGATAATCAACATACACAATACAGGCCTTCCTAAAAGTACAGAGACTTGAAATAAACAATATAATAGGTATATATAATATGATATAATAGGCCAATCAACAATAATATATATGTAATAATAATTATCAAGATAAGAAACATAGACATGATCAGTAAATTCTATAGTATATAACATCACAACTTGGCACCGAACTAGACCTGGGTTGGCGTATTATTTACATATTGTTGTGCCACTCACTCATTCACACTTCAGTCAATAAAACTTGGTTATGATTCTACTACAAAAATAGAACTAGTCACCTTGTCTAAAGTAGTTCATTATTGTTACTTTAAGTAGCAAGTTCAGAGGAGAATCCTTCTTGCTATAAACAGGTTGTTTCTATGTTTAGGGTTACACACATTTTTACACATACAAGTGGGAAAATAACATTTGGTGATTCAATTTTGCCTATCAAACAGAATACAAAGAATAAGAAATTAAATATATATATTTTTTAAAACTATGACTTGTCCTTATAAATTTTTACCAGCTTTAAAACAAAGAACAGAATTTTAAAATCACATTATTCTTTACTTGAATGAACACTGGTCATATACTGATGATAGAGGCCCTTGGGATCAAGGCAACCACTGCTGTCATGATGCTATAATCCTCTGTATACTAGTTTTTGGTATCTTAAGCATGTATGCATGGCTATATTCTTGAAAATAATACCAAATTAACTAAAATAACACTCAATAATTAAAATACAAACATAGGAATTCATATTAATTACAGAAGCATGTAAACTTGTGAAATACAAAGTACGGTACAAGAGAAAGATAGTGATATCCTAATAATGGTAATAATAGTGGAAGAAAAATAATTTTTCTTACCAAATCTATGTTTTTGGTAAGGGTCACAGAGCTCACTGAAAATAATACGGCTTTGTGTAAAATCGTTAAATTTGGCAGAGAATATGCTTTTAATTGCCAAAAAGCTAATTTAGTCTGAGCTATTTTTTTCAACAATTAATTTTTTGAAATATACCAAACTTCAATTGTTATAATCCTTTCAATGGAAAAACAATAAACCCTGACTAAAGTTTCTGTTTGTTGATTTGAGAGATTATATAAATAACGCTAATTAAAAAATATATAAATGAAGCTAAGTCGTGTATTCGTAACTTTGAAACACTTTAACCTTTGAGTGCTGTCGTTGATTTTGAGACACATCAATACCAAAACCAAAATACTGTGAATTTACAATGTGATATGTACACAAATCTAAAAATTGGGAGTAGTTTGGTTAAATAATGGCTCAAATTATTAATACTGCATTTAATTTTTTACCCCATCTTTATTATCCTTAACATCACTTCTGAAGATCTGATTGTTATATCAATGCGTAGAAGATTATCTGTGTGTATTATTTATTCATTTTGAAAGTTTATTCCACGGAAAGTGTGCTATCCGAAATGGAAGGCAGCCAAGCTGGAATATGCTAGGAGAGTTCAGTGGCAGCAAAAGACTGTGATATATTTATATTTAGACAGAGTTATAAATATAGCTAGCCTAGTGTTCCTATAGAGGTATTTCACTGTAGTGGCTAAACCTTGCAATATCAAATCATGCTTCCTGGACTTTCAATACATTGTCTATGCTAATAGGTCTACAAGTGAGCTAGAAATAGAACATGGTGAATACTCGGTAGAAAGTTCAAACTTTATGAATCAACGACAAACAATATAATCTTACATGCATTTTTCAATTGTTTATAAATCTAATAGAAATGTCATTATTCAATTGATGAATATTGAAAATATTCATAACTTTTATTTAGGTCTTTTTAGTTTCATTTTACATCTTTTTCTTCTAATCTAATAATAAGATGTAGGACTGTGTGGGGCCTTTTGAGAGTGTGTGTACAGTCAGACACATTATCAGCTCTTGCAAGTAGATTAGCATATCTTGTTTTGGCTACACAACAATATTCTCAGAGAAGCTGCCTTCCACATTTATCCCTTTGAAACAGCTGATACACAGATTATTACTAGCTTATATTATCTAGGTAATCAGACAAGACTATTCGAAAAATTTAAATGCACATCTCTTCTCCACTTTCATTGACCGATATTTACCAATATGTTTCAATAAAAATGTTCTCGAAAATTCAAAAAGACTTCGAGTATTGTGAAATGTGTGTCTTCTGACTCGAAAAAATGTTCTTGAAAATAATACTTACTAATTACCAATCATACACATTTAAAAAAATTACTTATTAAAATACTTATTGTAATATCAACATTAAAATATAATATACTTCAAGGCAAGATATTGTCGTGAGCTTTATTAAAAACATCTGCTTGAGCCTTCCTCCTGATCACTAGGCCTATACTCTACTGAAGTCGCCTGCAGTAGTACCCTAGCGACTTGCATTTCTCGCAGAGATGTTGAGGGTGGACTTTCGATTGATCGCTCACGTCCAATCCGTCGGGCTTCTCTAACGGCCTCTAAGAAAACACCCACATACTATGTTGTACGCAAGGTGTCAGGTGGGAGGTAAGTATGCGTTAGTCAAGCGTTATTTAAAGCACAAACACACACACAAAGCATAGTTAAAGCACAAACAAAAGCATTAATCAAGCACATTTTAAATAAATATTTCTATTTACAGACTACTGTGGAACCTCTTTCACACGTTTTTCAGGGGACCAGACTAAAAAAGTGTATAAACGTGAAAGCCTTATTAATGAAACTATTCATTATGTGGAGCATATGGGTTGGATCAAAAAATGAAACTTATAAATGTATAAACGACAAACTTATAACAGAGGTTCTACTGTAGAAAGTAAGCGTACAAACAAATATTATTAAACGTGGCGCCTGAAGAGCATATACTGGAATAAAGTCAACTCAGTCGTGTGACATGGTTTGGGTGTCCAACCTTGTCTGAACCCTAACCACACTCCATTGAAAAATACCCGGAAGTCCACATCGACTTTATTCCAGTATGCTCTCTTCAGCGCCCCGACCTTTTCAACTGGTTATTGTACTACTGACTGACTTTTTAATATATAAATTCTGTATTAGTAAAAAATAAATACTCCGCCTCTCATAAGGTTGCCATCAGACACAGAATAAATCATGTATATTTATATCATAAGAAATGTAACAAATTAATAAAGAGAGCTAAAAGACAATATAGGCCTAATGGTGTTTGACACAAAAATTGATAATAATATTGAGCTACAGTCTAGAAAAGATAACATTGTAATTGATTACTTATTTAGAAAAAGAAGAGGAAAAAATATCAAGTATTGAAAAAAAGGAGAAGAATTGGAAACTTATTTTAAAAAATGCTTATACTAATATAAAAGCGATAGGCTACATCTAGGCATACACACTCGATTCGTTCAAACTATATAAATGGTTTCTAAAAATTGAAATTGATCCTTCCAAGGCTAGGAGAACTATACAATGAATAAAACTATTACTAAGGTAATAGCTCTTATTTCGCACTTCATTGTCAAATTAACCGTTCATTTTTCACCATTATTCATTTATATCCAACATTGTATATTCTTTATTTTAAAACCACGGACAAGCATTTGAGGTGCTTGGAGGACTTTTGTGAACATGTATGTATTTATATTGGAAATCAATGACAGAAATTTCAACTTCAAAAAAAAAAATCGTTTACAAAACTCAACAAAGAAGTGAGGAATCGTGCCTCTCGCTCCAACTGAGAGTCCAATCACTTCTATGTCTACCAGATTGGATAACGATATAGAATATGGTATGGTCGGTTCATAATAGGATTTTTTCAACGCGTCCACCTCATCTGCTTGATTGGAAGTTGTCTTGAAACGAATGGTGGGGTCGAGTATGTCTGACTTCTATTGCATTTATATTTGTTTACATCCATTCAATTGTTTGCGAAGTACCATAATTTGTCGTAAGGGTCACTAAGGTCAAAGTCAATACTTGTCTACGTAATCACTGATAAGAAAGCAAATTAGGATGCAAGAGGTAGAGTAAAATTCACCAGCCAACAATCAACAGGTTAATCCAGGGATTCACAATATGTTGGTTACGAGCCAATTTCTCCTGTTTCCCTTTGACTGAAGCAAGGGGAACGCTATGTCACGTTTGTTTTCATCACAATTTGGCACAGGTGACTGATAAAAGCAAACGACAGTAATTGCCGTCTTCCAACAATGAAAATAATACATCACTTGAAAGAATCTCTTCATTAATTCTTCAGTGTTTATTTGTATCTAAATATGAAATGATTTTCAATATTTTCAGACCAAATTCTTAAATTTACCCAATGTTTAATACCGGTAATTATTTTTAAATTTCTATTTGTTATTTCATCATTGAGGCAGAATAATTACTACCGTACTCTGAAGTTGGGCTATTAGTGCATTGACTGATGATTTGTACTGTTTATGATGGAAAATGGAAAACAAGAACACATAAAAAAGCCATTCAACCCCACAATGCTGAATCAAAGAACATAATACTTGAAACAAAACCAAACCTATTAAGCATGTTGTCTGATTTAGAAAATATTACTTTTACAAAACTTTCGTAATTGTTTGTAGACTAAACTTCAATTTTGATTAGGGTTGACCATTTTAACAAGCCAGTTGAAATCTCAATAGTTCGAGTTCAAGTAACTTTGCCATGTAAACGTCAATGGAACAAAATTATTGAATTTAAGAATAAATTTAAAAGCGGGCTCCATATCGTTTAGAACATATTTCATCTCCATCAAAATAATAGAATGGATTACACTCTCATGCTGTTGTTGTTTAAAATGTTGCCGTACGTACCTGCTTGTGTGGATAGACGTGCACTGGGCACTTGATGCACGACTGCGACATATTGGCCCAGGAGTTTCCGCTCATCCACTTGCGCTTGCATTTCGGGCACTTGTACTCGCCGAAGCAACGTTTCTTTCCCTGGTATGGCGTAAGTCCATCCCCTTTCGGGCGTGCCTGTAATGTAACGTTTTAATGAAATGATAGCTACAACAATATTTTAGTCACATTTAATATCAAATTTCAATTTATATTGGGTTTGATAACACACTTTAATGATAACTAAGATCTATTGGCATTGGATGAATGATTAATGATTAATGAGATGAAGATTTCTTAGGTAATGGGAAAGATAGTGAGAAGGAAGCGGTTGTGGCCTATACTGTAGGAACCATTTCAGCCTACTACTGAGGGAAACTACAAAAACCCTCTCAAAAGTGGACGGTGGTGGGGATTGAACCAGTTCCGATATGCCCCTCACCTCCCGGATCACATGAAGCAAGGGCGTGTGTATAACTGAGCTGTAGGGCCTATATGCCGATTTTAATTACTTATACACAAAAGGTAACAGATTTAAAGAAATTAAGTCCAATAATATTAATCAAAATAACCAGTATAATGATTGAATAATTACTATAAAAAATATCAGATCCATACATGGAAAATGAATTTTGACTATACGACACTAATTTTGAAATTAATTGGCTTGAATCCATGTTTTGAAAAATTACATAATGAAAACAAACTGGAAAAATGTAAGGATACAAAAACATGTAATTAGATTTTTGAGAAAAATAATCTTGTTCAAGCTCTCCAAAATATTGGTCACAATCATAACACATAAGTAGACACCACTTCATGAAAAATGTGCACTTTTCCAAGATATTGTGTCACTGAATAAAGCAATGTTTTCACAGCCCATTACAGGGAAATGAAATATTATTTCAGTGGACCAGCTGGTGAGTGTCAACTGCTGTGGGCGTAACTAGACATAAAATGGTCATCATACTTTAAAATAGATGCTGCCACATTTCAATGTAGGTACTGTAAAAATAATTACACAACAACCGCAGTGATGCCACATTGTCGTACCGCAGAAGTAAATGCTATTCAATATAGATCCCAACAATGCATCACTACAGCTTTCATAATTGACATCAGTAATTAAAAATAAAAAGCATAGTTAATACGTTCATTGTCGAGAAAACTATTTTTAGTTGTATGTACTACAGTTCTAAGATCGGAACAATTCATATTTACACGGACATCAATAAACAGAAGTGGGAGTGTAACAATTTTTGATTTTAACAGAAATTTTTAATTCAATTTCAATTTTTAATTTAATTTGTATACACAAGATTTTATTACAGATATTACAATTGAATTTTTTTTTCAATCGTATTGCCATCCACTCTTATTTCCCTCAAAATAACTAGGAGTCATTAAACAAAAATGAACACAATTGAACTTCTGATAGCAACATTATTCTGTTAAGCAAGTAGCTGAATACTCTTACCTGTGCACAGTCTTTAATGTAGTGGCCTTTCTGGAAGCACAAATGGCAGAGGTAAGTGGGCGGAGGTCGTTTCGTTGGCTTCAAACTCAACTGCTCCAATTGGTCAGCCAAGTCACCTGCAATTAGACAAGAAATATTTTCAGGACTGGCTGGATTCAGATCGAACGATATGAAATGACAAACTAATACAAAGAAGCGACTGCCCCTGTGTTTTCCCCTTAATTAAATGCTCATTTATTCATATTGAAAATGAATATTTAATGTTGAAAACAGTTAATATTAATTATGATAATTGAACAGTTTTATGAATCAAGACCATTTCTAATTTGACAAAGCAATACAAAACCAAAGAACATATTTCTGAAAATTGAAAATAAAATTTCTTTGATGGCAGATCAGAAGTTCATCATTTTCTATTTTGTAGCATTTGTAATGTGGCCCATTCACTCTCTCTACATATTGCTGCATGCCGCTGATATAATTACATTTCAAATATGCTGGTAATATCAAGAAAATTTATAAACACTACATTTTCTATTCTCAAGTTATAATATATATTGTGTTTAAACTATGTTTATTTTGATATTTTTTAAATCAATGTATAGACTGTAAATGGAAAGTAGCTGATGAAGAGAGTTTGATAATAATAATATACATAATTTAATCTTACTAAATGGAAGAATCTTCTTTTCGTACTGCATCAATTTGTTTTATTTATTTTTAGTACCTAAATTGTTTAGATAATTGAGGTGTGAAGATAAAAAAGAAGGAAAGCTATAATTTTCAATGTTGAAACCTTTTTAAATGTGGATATGGGCATGATAATATTTCATATTATGAGTTGAAATCTGGACAGTACATTTTTAAATAAGGTAACTTTTTTGTTCAAAACTAAAACCAATAAATGACGCCCCTCACAGTGAGTTCAAGAAGGCATGGGTTTTTGTGAGCGCTCTTTCATTATTCATCACTTCTTCATTTCATTACCACCTGTTCATTGGTACCCCATACAACCTAGCAGTTGGTTGTGTTGTTGAACATCATTGAAAATAAATTGAATTGAAATTTAAAAATTTAAACAAAATTCATTTTTCGATGTCATGGACTGGTCACATTGAGATATTTGAAAAAGAGTAGGTCACTTACCAGGAGTGCTGTCTGCATTTGCTGTATTGTAATTGCCTGGATTGCTGTATTGAGTTTTATTGTTAATTACCGGCAATACCGAGTAGTAATGTTGGTACTGCGGCACCGGTATTGCGGTGGGGAACGGCCCGTATGCTTGCACGAGGTTCTTAGTCTGAAACAGAAGCAATGTGTCAGGCAAGCTTCTCACCACTTTTCTACCTGTAAAATGTAAAACATCCTAATATTAAAAATAACACATTTGTGCTTTAATGTCGTAGAGATAATTCATTGCCACCCTCGGTAGCTCGGTCAGCTGAGGCACTGCTTCAGATACTTAAGTCACCGATGGCCGTGGGTTCGAGTAACGCGTAAGGCATATGGGTTTTTGTAGAAGTCCTTTCACTTATCGTCACATCATAGTTTCATAATCACCTGTTCATTTGTACCCCCATTCAACCTAGCTGTTAGTGGGGTCATTGAGCAAACAATAATCAATCAATCAGATAATTCGTTCTATACAAGAATATATTCTTTCATTCATTATCAAGGTCAAAAATCAAATTATCATATTTGAACAGATTTTTAAATTTTTCCAAGATTTTGTAAGAAATTAATGAAGGATTGTGAATGAAAATTAAATTCACAAAAAGTTCCAAAGAATCAAAGAGTTTCCACATCAAAAATGATAATTTACTTTCAGCTCGATACATTTTGAAATGAAATTCTGATTTTACCTTATTCTTCATGTTCACAACGAATTTGAGAAAAATAAATATTTGTATATATATTATCATTTTTGTATCTCACATTCTATGAATCATAAAAAAAATTGAATTTTAAGAAAAATGAATAAATGAATAAGAAAATAAAAGTGAATAAAAAATAATATTAATAAGTTGAGACTAAAACCACAACTTACCATTTCGACATATTAATTTCAGACAGCCTGCACACAAGAGTTCAAACTTATGCAGGCTTCTTGTTTCCAAATTAAGATCTCTTTCTTAAAATTGAATTCATACCATCAATTATTCCTTTTTACTTCAAAATGCTTCTAATTAATGTATGTATTTATAGAGTCGAGATATTACTTCAATGTAAAAATTAATTTATTATTATCTTATTGTTATAAAAACTATGTATCTTCAATTTATGCACAACTTATGAATATGTCAATCTTTGATTACATGAACAAGAATAAAATGATATATAAATTGAAATTATTGAATTGAATTATGTCAATAAATTTGATTTGAAAAATAAGAAACTTGTTTGGGCTACATTCTTTTAATTGAACTCTGTCTAAAATCCAAGATTAGATTTTATTTCTAATTACGCCTATTATTTAAAAAAGGATGGCCTATTCGAGGAAAGATCGGATCATAACCTAACCCCAAAACCCAATCAAAAACTACTTTGTGCTCTTCTGTCTAACCAATTACCCAAAAAAGTAGCTTGTCTACGGCATTCCTACAAGTCAAGCCCTCCTTTTTAGAAGTATCGCCATTCCAGTATTCGCGCTTTTCAGCGCCACAAAAAACATTTACTCAGAAAAATATCCCTCAAGAATATACATTGCTCTTACTGGGCAAAAAATGTACTAGAATGAGAATGCGTATGCTTCGATGTTTTTTTTTTGCAAGTATAAAAAGACAAAAAAATAATCAAGCCATACCGATTTATATATAATAAGTTTAGTAGGCCCAAGCTTTTTTTTTAAATAACATCGAAACTTGATACAAAATCATTGTTCTCCAATAAGGCTATGGATGAAATATAGGATCGTTTGGACGGGGCACCCCAAGCAAGCGCCATTCACAGCCGCCTGCAAGGGCTTGAGCTCAGCCTACTACAACATTATGTTTGCCGTGTATCCAAAGCTAGATTTGTAATGTATTTGCAGTTGGGTTAGGTTAGCTGTGTAACTTCTTCACCTTGATGTTTGCCGTGTACCTGGCGTAGATTTCTTTCTCATTCAGAGCTGTCTGCAAGGGCTTGAGCTTATAGCTACTACAAATGTTTGCCGAGTATTCAAAGTTGGATTTTAAATGCATTTGCAGTTAGGTTAGTTTGGGACTGGCTAACTCCTCACCTTGATGTCTACCTGACGTAGATTTCTTTCTCATGTAGAGCATATCATTCCTCTATTCATTAATGTTTCCAGCATAATATAATATGCTTCATGTTCAAAATTCTTCCATAAAAAATATTTTCGTTCTTGACGCCATGATCTAAAAGATTGAATAACCTCAGAGCCCGTTGCGCGAGGTCTAGATAAGAAACTTGAGTGAACTTGGTGAAGTAACAATTAGGGAGAAATAAGAAAAAACATTGTGGTCAATAATCAATTGTTGAATAAATTATTTGATGAATTACTATTGAATTATTACTATCATTACTACTATTTACTAATATTGAGAGCCGCCAAAGACAAGGCATGAACCATGATAATTTATTAATATTGTCTTATAGTTATAGTAATATATTTTGTTCGGCAATTATTTAGCGCAATAAACAAATTAATATTCATATAAATATTGTCTATATAATTATAGGACTATCATAAGTTCGAAAGGGGCCAGGAACAGTCAAAAAGCCCAAAGTGCGATCGTACCCCGGCACCCCCTGCCAGTCCGCGCCTGACCACAACGGCGATCTTACCACCCCATAGATCCATATTTTTCACCTTTTTCACCTGATAATAATTTATGGTCTGAAGGATTAAGCTCTTTAGATGGTACCATAATGAAAACAAATATGATACAATATAGTCTGTAATAGAAATTTCGAAATGTGTTTGTAGAATAATAACAATATTTTCTAAATAATTGAAAATAAAATATATACACTTTGAAATAATTCACCCTTCGGCCTTCGCCTTCAGTCTACACAATAGTTTTGTTCTGAAATAGAAGTCATGTGTCAACTGAACTGACACGCTTTCATTAGAGCGCTGTGAATTCTGATTAGGGCTGAGCTGAGGGCGCCGCTCTGCGATAAAATACAAAGAAAACTCACAATTCGCAAATACAACATAATAACAGTCACCAGCTGCAAATCTGTAGTATACATTATCAGTCACATATTCAAAGATATCAATTTCACCAGTGATAATAATTTAAAAGGGCGCCAAACACACCAGGAGTCCATGCACGGTCCCCCCCCTCCCCCCCAACCTTCGGCACACACCCGTGTTCCAGCTAAAACCTGATGAAGAAAATGTCTGGGGTATACAAAATAATTGTTTGTATACAGTTTAATACGGTTTCTAAAGTAAAAAAGCCATTAAAATTCATTATATTCAGTTTATACTAGAGCAGCCACCTATTACAACAATGTGTGGATACGTAGCTGTCTTCTGTCGATACTTACAACATCGACCCAGGCCGGCGTATTTCCACGCCACATATTGCGAAAGTTTTCACATTCTATTTTCATGAATGAGAACATTCGATCTTATCCTCCGTTGTATACGTTAAAAGTTTCTTGTTTTCAGTTTTATTTTTATTCACACGAAAAGAATGTTTCTCTGTTAATTTTATGTAAATTATTGTTTTAACATCCATCTGGTTCATCAAATGAAGTGTTTCCAAAATCTATACATTCAATTCAATTTCAATTTCAATTTATAAATCTTTTTATTCTTCAACTTATTCACAAAAGGATAGCAGGAAAACAATACAAACAGTAATAAGTGAACCAAATACACGGCAAACATCAAGGTGAAGAAGTTAGACAGCTAACCTAACCCAACTGCAAATACATTACAAATCTAGCTTTGGATACACGGCAAACATAATGTTGTAGTAGGCTGAGCTCAAGCCCTGCAGGCGGCTGCGAATGGCGCTTGCTTGGGGTGCCCCGTCCAAACGATCCTATATTTCATCCATAGCCTTATTGGAGAACATTGATTTTGTATCAAGTTTCGATGTTATTTAAAAAAAAAGCTTGGGCCTACTAAACTTATAATATATAAATCGGTATGGCTTGATTATTTTTTTGTCTTTTTATACTTGCAAAAAAAACATCAGAGCATACGCATTCTCATGCTAGTACATTTTTTTGCCCAATAAGAGCAATGTATATTCTCTAGGGATTTTTTTTCTGAGTAAAAGTTTTTTGTGGCGCTGAAAAGCGCGAATACTGGAATAGCGATACATCTAAGAAGGAGGGCTTGACTTGTAGGAATGCCGTAGACAAGCTACTTTTTAGGGTAATTGGTTAGACAGAAGAGCACAAAGTAGCTTTTGATTGGGTTTTTGGGTTAGGTTATGATCTGATCTTTCCTCGAATATCCTCTTTTAAGTAATAGCCCTATAATTAGAAATAAAATCTAATCTTGGATTTTAGACAGAGTTCAATTAGAAGAATGTAGCCCAAAATAAGTTTCTTATTTTTCAAATCAAATTTATTGACATAATTCAATTCGATAATTTCAATTCATATATCATTTTATTCTTGTTCATGTAATCAAAGATTGACATATTTATAAGTTGTGCATAAATTGAACATACAGTTTTTCTTCGTTCATAGTTCGTCTTCGTTGATCAACTCATTTACACAAGGATTATTTCACCGCCGTGTGCACATATATTGCGCATATACATTATTATTCTTTTATAATAGTTTGTTCTCACAAGCTGCTACTATAATTTCCAGGAAACAACGCACATTTTTAGTTCCGGGAACCTCCCGTCAATATTTCAGTTTGAAATCAACGAATCAGGTGATAATGTCAAGGCCCGTCAAAGTGTTCTTTAGAGTTCAGTTGATGCGCATTTTTAAAAACTCTCATTTTATGTAGGCCTAAATGGTATTAGTACATTGATCATATATATAAACAATGGAAGGCTAGTCTGACAAATGATAAATTATAATCATTATATACATATTATACAACACATAATAAACAGTGATTAGAACTTAGAAGTGAAATGTTATTAGGATTAGAATGCATGGAATGGAATGGAATGTAAAACTATGCACACAACTTGATTTTAAAACTGTCAAATCACTTGTTTTATCTTTGCTCATTTTGAACGTTTTAACATTTAATGAATTCCAGGCCTACTTGCTATTCTCAATAGCTTTAGTTAAACATATTATATATTACCAGTGAAATTTTTTCCCTTTGAAACGACTGCTGTAAAACGTTGGAGAATGTGTTGACATTCGTGTGAAGAATTTTTTTCATTTTTTCTCTGGGTTATTATGGGGATTTTCAACATTTCCTTTTTCGTCAGATATGCATTCTCTCAAGACATTTTTTTTCACACTAACATATAGCTTGATTAAAATGCATGATTTTAGTTTCAAATCTCAAGATTAAACTTACTGCAGCTTCTGCAGGAAGACAATTGCTAAGACAACCTGGAATCTGCTAAGTCCGTATAAGTCAACACAAGATGAGCTGTGCTAAACACATGGACTAGCGTCAATTACGTAGTCAGCTTGACTCGATGAGCACGCGACACACAACCCAAACATCCACCAGCTTACCTATACATTTTATGTCTTTCACGTTAAATTCATATAGATGCTGAAGTATAAGAGATATAAGATAATAAGAGAATAGAATAAGATAATAGAAGTATACATTTAATAATTGGATGGAGTCATAAGGTCACATCAATTTTGTGGAGCCACATCTCACATCTGAAGAATAATCTTATATCTTGACATTCCTAACTTCAATGATTTTGAGTGACCAACTTCTCGTAGTTAGTTGATGGAAAAACAAATGTTGGCCTCCGCGAACACATACTAAAATAATTCATGGAACCCGTTGAATTCGCGTTAAATTTGTTTAGATGATATACTGAAGTACCAGTAATTTACTAATATTTTTTTTTATTATCAAGTACAAGATAATAGATATAATAAATTAGATGATAATGTTTAGTTCACATACCCCGTAAAACCTAGCTGTTGATGGAATCGTTGAGCTAACAATAAAAAAGGATACATTTAATTATTGGATGGAGTCCGAGATGGAGTCATAAGATCACCTTGTGGTGCCAAGTCCGAACAATATTATACCTTGACATTCTTGACTTGGAATGAATTTTTATCGACTTTTCGTAGTTGATAGAAGAAAAATGTAATAACAAATTGTAGACACTAAAGTATGATCTTACACTCCCCACATGATCGTCGGGATATTCCTCATAACGCCTGATATAACTGTAATCCGCATATAGGCCTACCACATAATTCCGATTGCGTAACACTTCAATGCTATCTTGTAAAACAAGCTGACAGGTTCTACTTAATAAACAATAACCATGCTGTTTTATTTTTCATTCTCTAATTACTTAATTTCTCACTGACTGTCAATACCAACCAAATAAGAAAATAGACTCTAGATACGTCAAATAAAAACAAATACAAGACGAAATGAATGTATAGAAGATTTACGACTCAAACCTAACCTAACCGTAATATTACTGAATCAAATCCACATTTTCTAAAACATGTCACCTATGGGCTATGTCACCATACTATAAGCATAGTATGGTAAAGCTAAAAGCATAGAGTCCTCCAATAGAGCCTACTAGGCTACTTGTGACGTAAAAGTGCAATGACTTCGTAAATGAACCAACTAAAGACACAGTTTGACGATATCTTTACCAACTTAATCCATGACCCAAAGTTATTTTATCAAAAATTAAAATAACAGATATTCAAGCAGATCAACAACTAAAATGGTAGGCCTAAATGAAGATCAAGACTGAAGAGGATTATAATTATTATTATTATTAATATAATTATTATAATTTCGACTCACAGGTTCTGTCGAGAAGCCCCAGTAAGGGTAAGCAGGAGCATTCGTAAGAGATGGCATTCTATCACTTCACTTTTTCACTGTTCGTTCGTTGAGTTAAATCTGTCTTATGATCAGTCTCAAAGAATAGCCAGACTACTCTTGGCCAACACCGTCCCCTGGGAGTAGTTCTGATCGTAGCCGCGTGGCCAGATCGAGCGCTGTTCCGGTTTCAACTAATCACGGAGTGAGTGACATAAGTGTATGGACCAATCAGAATCCTTCACGCTAAAAACGCGTGTGCTTAACGTACTGGCGGGAGATTGAGGTTCACTTATCCCAGGTAAACATTAAATTAATAGTAAGAAAACAATATATTATGTGAAGAGTGACCGAATGAGTGAACAAAAGAGAATGATAAACTTGTACGTACCGGTATTATAAAGAATTAACATTTATTGAAGTTATAGTCGTATAATTTGATGATGTTTACCATTTTGTTGATGGACCCCGTTAAAAATATATAGGCCCACATAATTGAAACTCGTCAGGGAATTATAGAATTTGAGAAGAAAAAACTTGTGAAAAATATACAAAATTACTTTCCGATGCCTTCTCATGAGGTTCGAATTTCAAAATTAATTTAAGAAAAACCTTTCTACATCTTTTCAGATTTAGTAGATCGATCAAAAATACTTTTAATGATGTCCGCTGACTTTTGAAAACAAATTACTTGATATTTGAGATCATGTTTGATGTTGCCCATGAAACTCATGCATAATGTAAAAGGAAAAATATGAAATCATTTGTTAAGAAGATTATATTTATAATTATTGTCATGGGTGGATTGGCTACTACTGGAGGGCTATATTATTAATCATTATATTTTCTCTTTGGAATTGGATATACGTTATTGTTTGGGTAGTTTACAAAGATAACTGAAAAACTTGAAAAATGAATTCATCATGTAAGTCATGCAAAGCGAAGAGAATATCCAGGTGAAAAAATTTACTCTGGCAAAAATATCATCGGCAAAAATATTCCCGAAAATTTTCACGGAAAAAAATATCGCCTGATCAAACTCGATTTCAGATAACTTAATTGAAAATGTTGGTGGAATTTGATACAAAGTTTGATATTGGCTAATAAAATACATTTTGAAGACAAATCTTGAATGTAAAATCGAACACTTGTTATTTTATCACAGAATAACAAAATACACGTGCTGATCGTCTTTCATAATTACATCTAGGCCCGCAACTTGTATAGTGTTTTACGTTTCTAGTTTTGGTTAGGCTAGATCAGTTTCGTTACCTGTATAAATAACTCACTTTGCTCGTCCAAAAATTAGTCGCATGCAGAGAATATTTTTTCCGGGGATATTCACTCCTGGTGACATTTTTTCCGGGAGAATGTTTTTATCAAAAACTTCGGGATATTATTTCCGGGTATTATTTCACCCGTATATTCCAGATTTCCAGGGATATTTTTCCAGTTATTTGCCTCAAATTGTACCAATAATATAATATACAGACTGACGGTCTACTAATGAGCAGGTGTACATAATTATATGCCTGTTCAGTCGTACATTATAACACGGTTGTTGAATTTGTATGCAAACTATAATTTCAGGTTCAGAGTGGCAAATATACAAAAACAAAACTTTTGACAAAATCTTACCTTTTGCGGCTTCCTATAAACTAATGAATTTTAGAACGATGGGTATGGAAAATACGCATGTTATATGTATGGACTTTTACACTTTCCCATGTGAAAATGAACGTAAAAGTGATTTTTCGCAGGTCGCCAAAAACCCACGCGGATCATTTCTTTTTTTGTGGGCCATTAATATTGTGTGACCGGTGGGTCAAAAATGCATACATTTATTTTACATTGAAAAGATAGGATATGCATATATAGCGTATTCACTGTGATTTGTATGCTGTGTACTCCGGTCTTTCAATCTCTTTCAACATATCTTTCAAAACTTCAAGAGGATTTAGAACGTTTTTTCTCGGAATTGAACATTGACGCTAGCATTTGATGATGTTTTTAGGGTTGTAAGATGTAACAGTATGATATGAGGGTAGCTTCTCTTACAGTCTCCAATTTGTCTATCTCTTTTCTTTCATATCTCTCTATTTCTCTCTCTCTCATTTTGTCCCCGCTATGTCTACCTGTTTCAATGGAGCTGAAGTCAATCGACAAAGTGATTGACAGCTATAGCCTGTACATTCTGTGTAACTGGCTCTGAGTCAAACTGTCATGTTATTGCAATCTTATTTCTCATTTCATTGTCCTAGTGCAAGAAATAGCGTTCTATTGTATTCCACATCTGTTTTACTAAACACTACGAAATTGGAAGATGAAAGTTCTGGAATTCCTATCTTTCCTATTACAATTAGACACAGGCCTAGTATATAAGTGGTTCAATGGTTAATAGTTGATTCGTTGAATTGTCAGGATTGACAAGTCACGGAATCTTTTCAAATTCGCGTCCGCGAAAGTATGGAATTGGCCATATCGGCATATTGGCCAATCAGGATAAATTATAAGCAACTGCGGACAGGCGGGTGAGAATTGAGCTAAGAACTTTACTCTGCGGATTTTTAATTTTGGAATCCATGATATTTGGTTTCAATCGAAGTAACGAACTATTTACATTTTACACCCACACCTGTCTTCTGTTGACTGTTGTACAGTTAAGTATTCAGTAATGTATGTCATAACTTTTCGAATCCGCTTTTTAGTTAAAATTACGCGTTATGTCGTAACTTTTCGAATATACGTCTTAGTTTAAATTACGCGTTATGTAATAACTTTTCGAGTGTACGTTTTAGTTTAAATTAGTCTGGTTAGGTTGTATGAGGTTCAATTTAGGTTAATAATTAGTTCACTACAGGTACAACCAAAGTTGGGCACAAAATACAACAATATACCTGGTCTATATACTAGCTAGAACCGCAGGGGTGCAGTTGCACATTGCTTATTCCATGTATTCTGTAATAACTCATCTCCAAGGTTTGTCTGCCTACATTATTATTATTATTATTATTTTTTTTTTTTGATAACATCGAAACTTGATACAAAATCATTGTTCCCCAATTAAGGCTGTGTATGAAAGATAGGATCGTTTGGACGGGGCACCACAAGGGCGATCTTACCAATCAGCTAGAGGAATTTATAAGTATAAAATTATCATTCAAAATTACTTCTATATATAATTATAAAGTTTTTATGGATTTAGATCGTTTTTTTAATATTCTCTAACAATATGTAGTCAGCTATATCTATAATGTCCTGTAATTTTTAAAATATTACTTTCTGTAATTACTTCCATTTTCTTACTTGTCTCTCAAGTTTTTGTTTGTTTGTAGAGTAAGAGTATATTAAACTTTATTACGGCTCCTCCACCGACACAGAAGAGCGACCTCGAAGCCAATAACACAACACGCACATTTTCTTTTATCGTCCAGGATTTGCATCTTTTCCTCGATTGGTTTTAGTTGCTTCTTTTTTCCTTTTAGAAATTTTGCATTTCAGGATGACCTCATTTCAAAATCTTACCCCAGTATAATGTTCAGAAATATTTTAAAAGGGACTCTTGATTTTATTATATTTTCTACTCCTCTAAAACATGAATAATAAATATACTGCTGTCTGCAGGGTAATATATAAGAGTCTTTCAATTCAATAGATGATTCGTATACTTGCAACCAGCTAATTTGGCGGCTACGATCGACTGTTTGCCGTATCAAACAGCAGTGACGGTAGAGAGTGTCGATCCAAACTCGAAGTTAGTATACTTATAAGTAACAACATTAAAGTCAACAAGTACATGATTTATAAGAAATCTGTCATTAAAAACAGAACTGTTTTCAGGAATTTAAACATCTATGAGCATATGAGTTCTTTGACAAAAGGTCTTGTCGCTATCTCTCTCTCCAACCAACATCGTTACATGAGTAACACCAAATACACTTGCATTCAGCTGGAGTGGGACCACTGATGGGAGGCGGAGGGGGGAGGGGGAAGGGGGGGGTCGAAGAAGGGCTCAAGTTTGAGAAGACCCCAAGTGATATGAGTCAAGATCTTTTTGTTACCAATGTAGTGTCTATCAGTATTGAGTTATTCGGTTACCTCCTTTTTTATGTCATACTCACTCACCACACACTTATGGTCTTGTCTTATGATGTTAGGTAATATATAGGAAAACGCTGTAAAATTCACTAGGAAAACGCAACCGTTATTCCATGCTGTTGAATGTGAGAATGTTAACGGAAATTCTTCAAATATTCTCCATTCAAATTTACAGATTTTATTAGTTTGTATGTATATATTTGAGTCGTCACTAAATACTAATCGCATTTTTTGTGAATTAGATTGGATTATTTCTTAAAATTATTAATTCTGTAAATTAAAACAAGACAGAAAATATCAATGATTATGTAGTGAATTATAATTGAATGATTAGACTCTCTAATATTCTACCGCTATGTTTGATTATTTTGTAATAGCCTATAATGTTAGCTTTATGCCGGTACCCGGGACGGGGCGATGATTGTTTATGCAAACACTACAACAAACTAAAGCACCTTGTTCGAGAATAGATATTTAAATAAAGTAACAATTTAGTATTTACAATTAAATTATGAATCAAGCATAGAGTTAGGGAGAAAGTTCATGGTTGTTTCTATTAGATCAGATCACAAAAACCAAACGATCTGTATAAAATCTCAGCACAATAAAAATGCATCTATTCGACACGAGAAGTAAAACAACAGAATGCGCTTAAAAATCCAATATGGCCGACAAATGGTTACGAACGACCGGTCAACAATGTAATATTTCTATCAATCTAATTGTTGAAAATGTGCGCGAGCTTCATTTGTAACTTTTCACTAGTACCGTATAGGCCTACCACTTGTCAACACTATAAATGTGCTATCTGCAACTTCTTCTGTTGAATACCCCTCTTGTTCTATAGACCCTATACAGATCCTTTGATTTATGTATTCTAGTATAAAAAAAACTCTCCCCATAATCCTATATTATGCTGTATTATTTAGGTACTGAATAGTAACTTTGGTCATATTTATTACCGCGAACATAGTGTTTTAGCTCTTTGCTAAAATCGTCGCTATCCAATAAGAACTGCAGACCAATTAATTCTTCGTTCTTGCTTCTATAACCTAGGTAGCTATGATCTATCCCTACTCGTTCCTTGTTTTCAATTCAAACAGTACAGGTGGATATAGTTGTTGCAGACTGTTGCTGTAGGGCCATATAGGACGGTAGGGACATATAATATTGCATATAAATAGTGTTTGGCTGTTTGGTACTTTTGCAGGAACAGAAAGTATAGCATACAGGTGGGTGGACATCGGGTAATTTTATTGGGCATGTGCTATAAAAGACAATGAATATTAATTTTCAAGATCGTAATAATTATACTAAATAATACATTCAAATCCAATCTACATTGCTACATTTTTAATTTCCAATTTTGTGAATTTGAACCTTCATTATTATCGCATTATCATAAAATTAAAATCGAAAATAAATGCTAATACATAATCGATCTAATAACGGTGATGGACATCTTGAAATATTGACCCGTTTCAACCCTCGTCACGATCTCCTATACGCATGCGCGCAGGTGAGTAAATCTCCTACCTGTACGAAGTTGCAATAGTAGAGCATTTCATAGTGGATTACGCAAGAAGAAACATCGTTCATATTATAATGTTTTAATACTCCAAGTATTCGACTCGCGTAATGCTGACACTTGCAAGTAAATGCTGGGCCCGCATTCGTTTCAACACAAACGGTAAGCTGTGTATACTAACTTATGTTCATTACAGTTGGTTTCATACTCAGTTTCATTTATTTTTGTTTGTTTTTAACCTTAAAAAAAACGAAGGAATCGATTTAACAAGCTGTGCGTGGATATAATAATATAAATTACAATATAAAATTAATAGCATATGTGTATAAATGGAATGGGAACGTGACAGGTCACGAATGGGTTGGAAAATGAGATAGAAAAACCGAGAATGTATCCAGAGTTTGAAATGAAATTTTCAAGTGAAAAATGATTGTGAATTTAATTGTAGGTTATACCAAGGGTTATACAAAAGTGTACTAGTGAAGTACATATGCCTATATGAACGTATCCAAAGTTCAATATGACATTTTTAAGTGAAATAGTAATGTGATTTTAATTGAAGGTTTCACAAAAGTAAGTACCGGTGAAGTATATTTTCTATCGTAGAACGAAGGAAATATTTGTTTAATATGAATTATATATCATCATACTTGTAATCATAATTCATAAATCTATCAGACTAGAGTTGACAATTTCCAATGTATATTATTATAGGTATAGTTGAGTTTACTATAATACATTATACATTATCGCTGGTATCCTTTACAGAATGAAAACAGATGAAATATAATCTTAGAATAACGAATATCTTATGAATAATATTTTCATTTTACATCAATTATAATAACAATATGATACAATTTTCCATTTTAACATTCATTTCTACATTCATCACCAAATTTTACGACAAAATGTACAAAACGTACTTGGTGGCCATGGTAATGATTAAGAGA
Organism: Brachyptera risi; assembly: GCA_964007535.1. Classification (NCBI taxonomy): domain Eukaryota; kingdom Metazoa; phylum Arthropoda; class Insecta; order Plecoptera; family Taeniopterygidae; genus Brachyptera; species Brachyptera risi. The sequence continues at coordinate 38,618,727 of OZ023328.1, forward strand.
GTGATTTAGATTTGATGCATTTAATGCATTTGATTTGGGGATAATTTGAAAAAAAAACGCCGGTAATATCCATAATTATATCTATTATATGTATATTATTATATTATATATATTGACATAATTTTGTGCATTTACTTAGTCATTCTTTGCTGGTGAACTTTTTCATGTAACAGTGTTACCAGGCTTTTCACTGGCAACGTGATCGTGTCTTTTTATTCAAGAGCCGTTTGAGCTCGATGATTCCCCCGAGTGCTTCTTTCGTGTTCCATGTAATTTCTGAAAATCAATTGATCAATAAAATCACCATCAATCAGAACCAAATCCAACCTTCTGTTTACCTCTAACCGAAGATTGAAACATAATTCAGCTAGTTTAACATGTGACGTCATGACAGAAGAAGACAGTCAGACATTTAGACAGACAGACAAAAATTCACGAGTAACGCGAGCAGACCGTCAATATTTATATTCAGTTAAATTTCATCATTCTCAATTTCAATCGTTTGAATTATATTTTCAAGAAAAGTTTAGATTTTTGTCTCAAAGTTGGAAAATATTATTCAAGGCAAATGTTGATATTTCAACGAATATATTGTATACCTTTGAAAGTTTAATCAACGCATTACCGAAAGATATGCTACAATATCAATTGGTAAGAATGTTTCGTCTATGAAATTACTTTCTAACCTATTTTCAAACTCATTTTTTATTTCTTACCACTTTTTGAAAATAACTCTGGTTTAAATCCAGAATTAAGTGATTCATTGTCTTATATATCCCAAGTTGAAGCGCTTCTTTCATTTATTAAACTTTTTGAGTATTCCATATTACTTATTTCAATGTCATAATGAATTTACCAATCTTTCCTTATCAATTAATTATCGAAGATTATTGAATGGTAATTGTTAATAATTATAATTCAAGTGCAAACATATTGTTTGAAATAACTGCCTTCAGCTCACGTAACTGAAAGCTAATAGGTATACTAATAGATTTAGAAGGAAACTGGAAATAATCTGCATTCGCTAGCGAGCGTTTTGGATTATCTGTATTTGTATATATATAGACCCGAGGGGTTAACAACTCCTGAAATCTGGTGTACACTCGTCATGAAATCTTTCTGAAATCCCTTGTAATCTTCTTGAAATCCTCTTGAAATCCCGTGGAATTTCCCTGAAATCTCTTAAATCTGATTTTAGATGTACACCAAATTTACTAGTTGTTTACCCCTCGTATAGACCAGTGTAGAGCAAATCTGTTTTGGTCTGTTGTAATGATGGGAAGGAACTTACCACAGTAATCACTTGAACCAGTCTGGAGTGGATGGCCACCATGCGGGGTACTTGCATGCGCGAAATAGAATTAAAAAAATATATCGTAATAAAATTTAAAAAATATATCGAAACCAACTAACTTCGACACATTTTCTGACCCGTTGTTGTTTGCTGATCACGAGTAAAAAAGATAGAACCGAGAAACTTTTTTTTTTTTTTTTTAATAACATCGAAACTTGATACAAAATCATTGTTCCCCAATTAAGGCTATATGGATGAGAGATAGGATCGTTTGGACGGGGCACCACAAGGGCGATCTTACCGAGAAACTGAGAGCGTGGATAGAAATTAGGAAATGAGTAACATTTTATTTTCTCATTTTCTTGGTTCCATCTTTTTTACTCGTGATCATAAAACAAAAGTGTTCATTTCGATCAATTTTTTGTTTGAGATTTTTTTTCATTTTCTTCCATTTTTTCTGTCAAGAGAAGAGATTTTCTCCCGGAAACTTGACCGCCCTTTTTGTAACAATGCTAGAAGCGTGCCGGTCAACCTTCTGATTTGCTATTCGCGTGTAAACGTCTTTCAACCACTCGACCGTTGTTCTTATCAATCTACTTAATCAGCTCCCCCCCCCCCCTTACTCTTATCAGCACTCGTGACCCCCCCCCCCCTCTCCCCGTCAGGTGAACGAGTTCGATGACCTCTCACCTAGTGACAACAAGGAAGTAAAAACTCTATACATACAACATAATTTATTCACGAACTCTTGATTGACTTGAATGGTCATTAACTAGTTGGTTATAGGCGAGGATTGGGTTATTTGATGTTCAAAATGAAACCGACGAAACTAGGCCAAGAGGAATGGAAAGAAATGTTTATACCAGGAAGATGCCACTCACTATATGATCAGAAGACATCGATTTATAATATCACACTTTATGTAATAAAATCATGTTGGTTTTTTAATTGAATTTGTTATATTTTATTGAGAATAGTAGCATATTATTCATTTCAATACATTTATTTGATTCTTTATATACCTTTTAACCAACACAACCCATAGATGGTAGTATCACAAATATCCTTTTTTCACAAATGTATGGTATGGCGAGTTTACATTGTTGTAGCAAGACCTCCATTAGTACCAGATGTTCGTTTCTGTGATTTCCAACACTTTTAAAGTTCTATTGTTGCAGTTGTAAGCCCTTCTCATGACAGCTTTTATTTGCTTTTAAAAGAGTTAGGTAAAATACTTCATGACACCCTTCCGAGAAAATACTCAAACTTGCAATCTATAATCTTGGTACGCGATTTGCGAACTGCTCGGGAGCGTTGACCTGTCGGCTTTCCTTTGAAGAATTATCCAACATCCGATCACTTGTGCTCGATACTTCTTACACGCTGGCCAGATGAGGGTAGGAAATAAGGGATGATACTGAGAATTGTTTTTGTTCCATTGACAATAACGTGGTGTGAACCGGTAAATAGTTTTACCTATTTATACCGTCCTGCAATCCAACTTCACGGCTCGTCCAGGCACTGTAAAATGATTTTTGTGTGTTATTATAATTTATATTGACTACGATCTATTGGCATCGGTGAATGATATATGAGATGGTGGGATGATGAGATGAGACGTTATTTTATTAGGTGGTTTTGGATGTCGGGAAGGAATCGGTCGTGGCATGTTGTTAATGAACCATACAGAATTAACTTGAACGACAGAGGGAAACCACGAAAAACGTCTGCTAGGATCGTAGAACATGGCGTGAATCGAACCCCGATCTCCTGAATGACGATTCAGTGTATGAACCACTCGGTCACTCGTATCAGTAGTAAAATGATCAGGAAGATCTATTGGCGTCGTGTGAAAATTTTTTTTTTTTTTTTTTTCATCACTTATTAAAACACACTTCATACAAACTCCAAATAAGTATTTGAGCTCCCAGTGAGAATATCTCGTAGGGGAGCAAATAAAATTAAATAACATGTAGTACCCGTCGTGTCTTCTAAGGAATGAAGTTATCAATATGCATATTATATCGAAACAAAAAATGCATTCTAACCCTATTATTATTGAATTAATGGAATGAAAAGGGAGGAAGCGGTCGTTATTGTAGGAACAATCCCAGCATTTATCTAGACTGAATGAGCCAGCGGTACCGATTATGTGTCCGTAAACTAACCATATGAACCTGTAATGGAACCGAATACATATATGTATGTATACTTATAACTTATAAAACAATTCATTACACTCATAAATGACATTCATGTTCCAACTTCCCGTTCTATTGATATATGTTGTGAACAGAGAGTAAACAGAGGTGAACAATTAAATAAGGAGGTACAAATGCAATCAGGGTGATTCGTTTGAGTGGAAACAAGACGCTTCTATAGATACATGCACAGATGATTAAAGAAAGCTCTCACTAGCTGTGCTAGTTGGAGGCTGAGAAATAGACTATATAGACTGTAATATATTAGACTATAAATTAGACTATAGCCTATAATTAGGTATATGAGAAAACAACCACACCATTCAATCAAGTGGTCCAGAACAGAATTTGAACCTTTTGATCTCGAAACTAAGCCATTATAACAAGTTTGACTTTATAACTAATAGAAATAATAAATAAATAAATAATAATAATAAATAATAATAAATAATAACTATATTCCATGTGTGTTTTTGTCACGCACATGGAGTGGGTGACCCGGAGTATAGACAGATTACAAACCGATGCCAAAGACTAGAGATCTTTAGTCTATGCCGATGCAATAACCTTCCACCACTTACCTTTTCTTCGTATGATTACTCTTACTGAAATATAGCATAATTATTTTATAATTTTAATTAATAATTATAAATATAAGCATTATTTGTTATCACCAACATCTAGGTTATTAGGGGGTTGAACTGAACGGGTTTCCACCCAAAGACGAATCGACGCAAACAAAAATCTATGCCTTGTTCGTGACTCGAACCCACGCCCGATTTGACTTTTATTCCTAAAGCAGTATCTTACTCTTACTGGACTCAGCTACGGGGGCGGCCTATCCTTTATTTGTTATATCATTTTCGGTGTGCTTCGTTACTGCATTTCACAGCATGTTGGGGTGGTCCGAGGGGTTAAAAACTCCTGAAATCCGGTGTACACTTGTCATAAAATCTTTTTGAAATCCCTGAAATATTCTTGAAATCCCGTGAAATCTCCCTGAAATCTCTTAAGTACATCAAATTTGCTAGTTGCTAACCCCTCGGGGTGGTCTTTGCCTTTTAGTCGAATATTATAGTGAGTCAGTATTTGTATTTATATTTTATTATCGTATTGTAATATTATCGGTATCATCGGTCCCAACAGAAGAATGTTTTTAGGGGTGGTCTTTGATTATGGGTGGAGGTTTTGAATACGGAAAAGACAGTATATAAAGTATTTTATTGGGGTCAACTGTTTTGGGCGAATCGGAGACCGACCATTGAATTACTGAGCCCCGAAATGTGATAGCATTATAATTTGGCGACAATGTCGGGCAATATATGCTAGACGTCAGTGATTGCTTTGTTTACCGGTAACTTGTTCAAGATCTTCTTGAGAAGCCGTCCAAATGGCCCTCACACAGTATTGCCCACCCATCCAGCTGCTTACTATACCCATACCGAGTCTTTTACACTGCCTTTGCTTGCTCCTGAACCCTATATCCCTATTCTCCAACTATTCCCATTTCCCTATTCCCTAACTATTCCCTATACTTAATAACTTGCCGCCGTGCATCTACAAAAGAAAGCGAACAACCCGTATGGCTAGTGTTTTGGGATGAGGGGGGCGGTCGATCGAAACCATCTTCTTTCGTTGATACAAGTATAGCCATACAATACTGGCTACTACCCTACTGTTCTTGCTAACTGTATTACTGCAAAGTACAAAACACAAGTGTCGTAGACGATATGAGTCAAAACTCAAAACAGATCGAGCGCGTCTGATATAAAACTGGCACCTCCACGCATGTAATAAGAATGGCAGAGCACTCCGTTAGATATTCAAGTCAATTATTATAGCGAATGGTTCAAGTGCCGCATCAGGTATTAATTTTTGCGTATATGGTTTTTGAAAACGTAATGTCATTCATACATCACTCTCATATATAACGTTGGATGGTTATCGCCAGATAACCTAAAAACTGTTGGGGGATGGGGTCGTATAAACTAAAGAATAATCAATTATATTATCATAATCATTATACCTGATTAGTGACTATTTGTCAGACCGGACAAAGATTCTAGATTCTAGATTTGTTTTAGTTTGGAATGTTTTTTTGATTAGGTTAATTATAGTTTAGGTTAGTCAGGATAGGTTTGGTTATTAGTTTAATATCAATGTATTAATTATTTATTACATTATATAGGTTATTATTCAATTATTATAGTCAGATTGGGTTATTTAAAAACTGCTGGGGGATGGGGTCGTATAAACTAAAGAATAAACAATTATATTATCATTATACCTAATTAGTGACTATTTGTCAGACCGGACAAAGATTCTAGATTCTAGATTTGTTTTAGTTTGGAATGTTTTTTTGATTAGGTTAATTATAGTTTAGGTTAGTCAGGATAGGTTTGGTTATTAGTTTATTATTTATTTATCAATTATTTATTACATTATATAGGTTATTATTCAATTATTATAGTCAGATTGGGTTATTTAGGTTGGTTTAGGCTACACGCAATAGCGGCTGTCCAACAACACACAGAGACGAGTGGATCAGTCGCTTAGGAGACCGGGATTCTATTCCCGCCTCTGATCCTGACTGAGGCTTCTCGTAAGGAAACGTTTGATCAGTACTGGGATCACGGCCGCCTCCTTCCCATCATTCCAACGGACTGGCTATTCACTAAACAGATTAGCCCTATATACACTGGTCTATAAATTGAAGTTAAAATAAAATAATAATAACAATAATAATAATAGTAATAATAAATACGATTTAATATCAAGTAAGCACAGATTAGTGATTTCAACCACGAACTAAGGCACCGCTTTAGAAACCATAGTCTCGCGTAGAGCATGGGTTCGAGTCCTGCATAAGGCATGGGTTTTTGTGAACGTCCTTTTTTAGTTTCATTATCACCCGCTCATTCGTACTAATATTCGTACCCCTAAATAACTTAGCTGTTACTAGGATCATTAAGTAAATGCTATTCAACATTGTTTTATCAGCTATTGAATTTTATAGAGTAAAGAACACAACACACTTATAGTAGGCCTAGTTTGGAATCCAGCACATGTATCACGTGACTATACAGACATGACTATAGGCCTATATCTTGTTCGCACTGTAATGAAATGGGGGGGGGGGGCATTGTGATAGGTTGTCATTATGTGAGATAAGAAACTCAGTTACAATATAACATTCAATTGTTATTGAAATTTTAATGTTCGTTGTTCCATAGTTGGTGAACCGATCATGCGACCTTAATTATGTTCAAAAGTCACCATCAATCAACCCCTAAACTTGGGAGTGTTTTTTCTTGAAACGTGCAGAAGGTGTCAGTCGAACCTCACTTGATGTGCCTCATTTCACACTATTCTCTCTCTCTCTCTCTCTTACTCTCTTTCTCTTACTCTCTCTCTCTCTTTCTCTCTCTCTCTTTTCTCTCATACTCTCCCACTCTCTTTGGGTATCGTTTTGTAGACGATCATTGTATAACATGGCGCCTCTCAATAAACACGTGCAGTGTCATGAAAAATGCTTTATTGGACGTGTTAAAATGTCAGAATAGTGTAACTGGTCCCAACCTTCAAAACACATATTGCTGGCATCAATTTTTGACATAAATTATCGTACACCGACACATGGGTGTTTGTCATGAAGTGTCGGGGGGGGGGGGGGGGGGGGGGCTGAATCCCACTGCTGTGTAAGGGGGCTACTTTGGTCCTCATGTTTCATATCTGTTCACATTCACATTAGTTTGCATTTTTTACATTTCATTGACATTATAATGATCAACATTTTTAATAAAACCCAGGCTTGACTTGGAATACTTGGATGTTTTTATATTTATTCACGTTGAGCAGCTATATGTTCATGTTAGATTTGTTTGAAATTGCGGTGGTGTAGAATCCTCACTTTTTCCATCCGAAAATTATTTACATCAGGCGATTTTGATTCGTAGGGATATTTTTATCTTTCATTCGATTCATATTGAGTGTAATGACGCACTGTACTGATTATTAATATCTGTCGGCATCGGTGAATGATGAATGAGATAATGCCTGGTAAGATGAGATGTTGTTTTGGGATATACGTGCTTCTGGATAGAAATAAGGAGTTGGACTCGGTAATGCTCTTTTATTATAGAGCCACCAAGTATATGAACATAGACGACAGAGGGAAACTACGAAACAACTCGTCAGGTTGGTTGACATTGGCGGGAATCAAACCCCGGTCTCCTGAATGTCGGTTCAGCATGCTTCACTGCGCTACCCGTCTCAGGGAAAAATATTTTCAGTGATCCTAATTTCTAATAGTGTACAACAAAGCTGTTTGTAAATGGTCAATTCGTTCAGTAATGAAATCACAGCCCATTCTCTTTTGTCCAAGATGTCCATGCAATATATATATATATATATATATATATATATATATATATATATATATATATATATATATATATATATATATATATTGATTTATGTAAGCTTTCACAAGTATTATGTTTTGATAAATTCACAGTTTTGATTGTTCTTGTGTGTAAAATATTTAATTATCGATGTAACAATTATAACATTGATAGTAAAATATTTTACACACAAGAACAATCCGAAAACTATGAATTTATCAATATACATCTATCTATCTATATATATATATATATATATATATATATATATATATATATATATATATATATATATATATATATATATGTGTGTATATATAAATATATATATATATATATATATATATATATATATATATATATATATATATATATATATATATATATATATATATATATATATATATACATATATATGCCACCCTCGGTAGCTCGGTCAGCTGAGGCACCGCTTCAGAAACTGAAGTCGCCGTTGGGCGTGGGTTCGAATCCCGCATAAGGCATGGGTTTTTGTAAATGTCCTATCACTTATCATCACTTCATAAATTCATAATCACCTGCTCATTCGTACCCCCGTATAACCTAGCTGTTGGTGGGGTCGTTAAGCAAACAATAATCAATTTACATATATATATATATATATATATATATATATATATATATATGACATCACAACTGATCGTCTGATCAATGGCCTACAATCTACATGGTTGTTGTGCAAGCAGTGACTGATACGCGGCGTCTCCAAGAGAACAGAGAAACGCGACCAGCAATACAATAATCTGTCCTTATACTTTACGCTATTTAACAGATGTACCAGGTTCGATTCCGTGTTTTGTCAAATCAAACAGAGGTCAAGGTTGATGAATGTATCGCTCAGTGTAGAAGAGACAAGCTGACTTAATTTCTAGATTATAAATTCGATTAATTTCGCCAACCAAATAAAACAAAACTACGTTACTATTTACATGCTATTTACAACCAACCTTGGAGATGGAGAGAGAGGAGGGTATATAAAGTATTTCTTTCACCAAATTATATTTCATTAGTCTCGTTACGTCGTCCCTTCTCCCCCCTACCCTTATTGATTGTCATGATGCTAGAACCACTCTTCTCGTTTCCCACCAAAATTCATAATAAAGTATTGCCAACAGTATTCAATGAGGATAAATAAAAATATAACCTGCCTTTTACTAAAGGGGACTTTGTTTTCATGCACAAGACGGCTTCATATTTTAAGTTGCCATTAACTTTAAGTCGGACTTAGCTACTGGCTACTTTTAAAGGGAGGTCATAAGACCGGGCCTTGCTTACTATACTCAAGCAGAGTCGATAAAGCAATTCTACCGTACCACTTTATAAATTACATAAGCTTCTGCTTACTTGTATATATATTCACGAAAGTAAAGGGTCGTCAACCAACAGAACAAACCCGTGATATTTAGCCGTGATATTTTCAGCGTATTAGATTATTTTTATTTTCAATGATGAGGCTTCACAAAGATCTTAGTATCTACGAAGTTAGATTTGCGTTTAATATAAGAAACGAAACTGGATATTTCAAAAGTGTTAAAACCTTGAAATTGCAGCAAGAATATTTGAAAAACTAAATTATTTACAATTATTTGTTGGTAGACGACCTACTTCTTTCGTGAATGCAAGTATATTATCGACTCATGCATTGTGATTTTGCATCTAATCACGGCCCTATGAATGAAAAGTCAATAAATATACCATTCACCGCATACTTGATTAATTCGCTAGCTTTCGAGCAAAACATGGAAGTGTTTTGATTTAAAAGGAAAATTATATTTGTGAAATTTTCAGAGTCAATTTATTAGGGGAAAAGTTTACAATAGAGACCTAGATTTATTCACAGTGTTGAACATAATAATAACCATTAAAAACCTCTGGCTTTGATAGGGTAAGTAGAGTTGGCAGATATACGACGGATAGTTGAAAAAGAACTCAAATCTATGATCTCGCCGTCAACTGTCAATTGTCATGTCCGGTTCTGTCTGTCATTCACTTTCGCCAGGTTAGGCCCTACAGTTGAAATCTCTTGTTTGATTGAAATTAATTGAACTTCGTCATTCGGTATACCGGGGTTCGATTCCCGCCATGGTCGACCTTCCTGACAAGAGGTTCTTCGTGGTCTCACCTCTGTCGTTCATGTTGAAACTGAAATGGTTCCTTAACGATAGGCCACGACCGACTCCTTCCCACTATCCAAAAAACATATAATAAAATAATCTATCATCCCATCATCTCACTCATCATTTACCGAGGTTTATAGATCTTCATGATCATCACTACAGAGCGTGTTGGTGACCTTCAAACTCCAAACAGATACGATTCGGTGAATCGAACCCCGGTCCCTGTCTCCTGACTGACGGTGCATGGACCGTTCTGATCAACTGGTCGAATCGCGAAAAAGAATTCCTCGGGGAGAAATACCCCATTGACTCTTTTAAAGAGTGTGGGAAAAATACCCACTAAGCGGTTTGACGAAACCTAACGCTAACACAACTTTTCCTATAGTGTTTTTTCTCTCTAGATCCGTCAAATCGCAAAAGTAGGCATGGATGTTATTTTTTTAAGGTAATATTTCATCTCCTACATTCAAAAAATATAAATGGGGTATTTTTGTCCATGGTATATTTTGTTGGCGGGGATATTTTTTCGATCACGTAGCAAAACCATATACTAAAGAATACTACTAAAGAATACTTTAGTCTATGGCAAAACTAACAAAAAAATGTCATCATTTTCTAAAAAATTCAAGTAGGTCTATAGCATTATTCTATTTCTAGCGTATCACAGATTTTTATGTAAGGTTGGAACAAGTGAATGGAATGACGAAACATAACATATGTAATATGTATACTGTGAATAATATTATTATCATTATTATTATCATAGGTCTAGCGTTGAGTAGATTGATTTCTTTGACCAAAGATAAATCCTTTGTCAGTGGTTCCAGTCACTTTCAGTTTCACCTGTGCATCAATTATAGTCAGGCCTACTTTTTTCCATTATGTGGAATGGAAACTTCGCTAACGATCAACTAACTCTAGCTATGGCGTTTTTGAAATTGAAGGGGTACCCACCACACACTATACACACCTGCACACACAGTACACACTATAACTATAGTCTCTACTGAATAAATTATTCATCATTATTAGCAGACTAGAGCTTGTGGAAAAGTGAAATCGATATCTTATATTTGAAAAGCACCTAAAGCGTTGTTCATAGTTCACACTAGCATTGGGTAAACGAAATTTATACCCTCGAAAAAATATCACCGGTTAAAACATCCCCGATAAAAATTCTATGGGGGCTCGATTAAACAAGGTTTGTTGGAATATGATTTCATATAGGCTTCTCGAAATTGATTTTCAAGACAAATCTAGATTATAAAATATGAAACATTATTTAAAACTTCATCACAGAATAACAAAATACACGTGCTATATCGTTTATTTTGACCGTCATTTTAATTTTTCTTCTGGTTAGGCCATAAGCCAAAGAATTATTTCGTCATGGTTAGGCTGTGCCCGCTGTGGTAGGATGTTATAGGTTCGTCTATGAGTTGCTATTAGAGTCCTCACTTCGTTCGTCCAAAAATTGTTTTAGGAGATATTTTCACCGGGGATATTTTTTCCACCAAAAAGTTTGGCATTTTTGTCAGGGGATATTTTACCGGATTTTTTCCGGGAATATTTTATCGGGATATTTTTTCAGTGATTCGTTGAAGCCCATGCGGGCGTTGTATCTAACCAAATAAACCGGAACTAATTTAAACTAATTAAAATAATTCATAACCAACATTTAGACCCTATAAGCCTATAATAGTGTAGAAAATATGGGCCTTATTCCTTTACTTTGTGAATGACTCGTTAGTGAACTCAACAGTCGTATCATATTTATGAGTGATGGGCGAGTAAATCTACTAAACACTACAACATGAATTTTACTCTACTTTATATATAGGAAGACTGAAATAGGTGGCCTAGTGGCTAGCACGCTGAACCACCTATTCAGGCGCGGACTGGCAGGGGGTGCCGATGGAGCGATCGCACCCCGTTTTGACTGATCCGGGCCCTTTTCGAACAAATGATATAATTATATAGACAATATTTGAATAGGCCTACATATTCATTTGTTTACTGCGCAAAAGAATTGCCGAACAAAATACATTACTAGAACTATAAGACAATATTAATAATATATTCCTATGGTTCATGCCTTGTCTTTGGCGGCTCTCAATAGTAGTAAATAGTAGTGATGATAGTAATAATTCAATAGTAATTCATCAGATAATTTATTCAACAATCGATTATTGACCACAATGTTTTTTCTTATTTCTCCCTAATTGTCACTTCACCAAGTTAACTCAAGTTTCGTATCTAGACCTCACTTTGGGCTCTGAAGTTATTCAATTATTCAGATCATGGCGTCAAGAACGAAAATATTCTTCATGGAAAAACTTTGAATTGAAGCACATTATATGATGATGATTTTTGTTTGCTTAACGACCCCACCAACAGCTAGGTTATACGGGCGTACAAATGAGCAGGTGATTATGAATGTGTGAAGTGATGATCGGTGAGGGCATTTACAAAAACTCATGCCTTATGCGGGACTCGAACCCACGCCCAACGGTGACTTCAATTTCTGAAGCGGTGCCTCAGCTGACTGAGCTACCGAGGGTGGCAAGCACATTATAGAAAAATTAATGAATAGAGGGAGGGCATGCTCTAAATGAGAAAGAAATCTACGTCAGGTACACGGCAAACATCAATGTGAAGAAGTTAACCAGCTAACCTAACCCAACTGCAAATGCATTAAAAATCTAACTTTGAATACTCGGCAAACATAAGGTTGTAGTAGCTAAGCTCGAGCCCTTGCAGGCAGCTCTGAATGAGAAAGAAATCTACTTCAAGTACACGGCAAACATCAAGGTGAAGAGGTTAAACAGCTAACCTAATCCAACTGCAAATTCCAGCAGCACCCCGGGCCTTTTGAACCCAGTCGGCGCCTGCACCTATTAGAAGACCGAGGTTCGATTCCTGGCATAGGAAATGCCATAGGAAATGCTGCATAGGTGCAATGATTTGTGTAAACTTTCGATGGTATTAATAAAAAATGTTCATATGCATCCATATAATTATGCATCGTTTTTTAATCATAATATCATAATAATCATAATACATAATAATACATAATAATACAATCATAATCATGATAATACAAGGCTGTGATACCTGGTAAGGCGAGAAACCGTTTGTCTTGAACACATTATTTAACATTCTGCTGTTTGTGAAATACCGTACGCGTATTTCACCACCTGACCAAATTCTGTTTATATATATATATATATATATATATATATATATATATATATATATATATATATATATATATATATATATATATATATATATATATATATATATATATATATATATATATATATATATATATAGGCCTACATATACCACCCACGTCCAAATGGTGTGAAATAGGTGGGACGGTCGCTCGAGACCATCTTCTTTCGTGAATAGGCCTATTATGTTAATATTTTGTTCACTCTTGAAATATGTTGCAATTACGTGTCTGCTTTACCGGTTTATTGCGTCTGGTGTTAATAAATTAGCGTGCGTACGGAAGCGTCCTGCTTCTGACTCGTCACGCATCGGCAAACCACGATACATCGTGGAGGGTGGAGGCGCCGTAATTCCAGACAGTCATGTTTGTGAACTACTCTTACCCCCACCATACTTATCTGAAGCGAAGACATAGAGTATCCAAACATAATAAATATCCTATTCCTATCAAATCTTAAATTAGATGATCACAAACGAAATTTCAATTCAATATATTGGAGAATATTTGAGATTTTTTGGTGTTGATACCAGTTGTCTTCTTCTTTGTTGTCAACGGATATGGAATCGCTAAGGGATTCTATGACTTTCAAAGATATTATCGGTCAACAGGCCCATTTTTTTTACCTCTCTATACACCATATATTTACTTCTGCGTCTTGTGGTATGGCGTTTACAATTTCTATTTTAAATACACGATATTTAATTAAAACTATCACCGGGTGACCTTCTACACGTAAACTTTCGCCTATCGTGCTAGTTTTGCGATATTAAAAGCTATTTCAATTAGCTTGATTAAACAACGTAATAGTTCATCATGCGAGTTGATTGAATGTTGCACAGACTCTATTTCAGTCCGACGTCGCTGGTCGTCGAAGGCGGTGGAGGTAGACGAGCTTGGGCTTCGTGACGTGAAGGTTCTGCCTGTGCTTGGAAAGCAATTTCTTTCTAATAATATCATAACTAACTATAGGCCTATATGATTCTCTGAACTATCCGCTTTTATCTAAGTAGAAATGGACGATTTATCATTTGGAATGCGGAGGCGTAATCACTGGAAAACGACGGTACAGGATAAATAATATCCAACAGACATTTCAAGCATTCGTGTTGATGGATTGCCAAATTTAATATCATTTTGTTTTACATAATTTTGAATATGAATATATTTTATTGTGACCCAAATTCGAATGTCACGCAAATTTCACTGACTAAGATTACCGGTTCATCATTCTAAAGTTAGTGTTATATCATTTTAATAAGCTGCATTTTCTTGTGGTAGTACAACAGTGCTGTCGAGTTATTCTAATTCTTGAGCGTGTTTGTGAGCAGTAGTTATTTGTTAAACATCGTTACAGCACCTTTAGAGACGAAATGTGTTCTTTGATATTGTAATTGTGGCCCACATTCGTTGCATTAGCGATTACACGCTGCACGTAATGAGAAGTGTTGGAGTTAATCATTCTGTTTGTGTATTGGGGTGGCGGTGAAAGAGAGACGTCACACTGCGTGCTATTTGCATGGCGGTGGTGAGACAACAATAGGAAGGCCGTGGTTCAACGGTGAATGCTGATTGGTTCATTGATTTTACGTCATGTTCGCATGTGTCGTTTCTCGGACGAGACGCACATTTAAGATTTATTGTAGGACAAATAATTCAGTAATGATTAGATAAGCGTAGCGAAGACTTTCATTTCACTTACCAAAAAAAATTGGGTTTCGTTTTTTCTTACGTGGCATACGGTCTGGACAAGAAGTAACCAATTGAGTTGAAACTTTTTCTGAACATTGTTGTCACACCAGAATAGGCTGGGATTGCTTTTAAGAGAAATCAGTTGAAAGTTTTCTCGGGAAAAATTCGGAAAGTTTGTAAAGTTCTCATGAGAAAAACAAAAATTCTTCACCAGCTCTAAAAATGTTACTGAATATAAAACAACTATCATACATATTTCACCCTAGCTGTTGGTGGGGTCGTTAAACAGCATTAAAATTAATTCATTTATAAAATAAACAATCAGAATATGTTGTAGACCCATTCATATTTGAATTACTTTTTAACAATATTCTTGTTGTTTTACATATTTTGTGTTTTTGAAATTGGCAAAATATTACTCACATTTTTTACCATGTTGTACTACACCACGGTTTGTTTATTTTAATATTGATTTATCCCACAAATAAGCCTCAATTTTGTTGTTAGCTTTGTGGGAATTGAAGATGAAAAATATGTAAATTGAATTGTAAATATGTGAATAAAAAATATATGCATGCTAATATGGGTCTATATATTTTTTAAAAATTATTTTCCATTTATTAGACCTATCATTATTGTTATTTTGTCTTGTATGTCTTCTATTATATGTGATATTTGTCTTGTTGATATTATTGATACTCTGTCATTTTTCTCTCGCTGTTCAATTATTTTGAAATATTATTGCTTTGTCTAATTATATGAGAACTACCTATAGGCCTACCTATACACACAATATTCAAATCAAAAAAGTTATTCAACTTGAATGAAATGGGTTTTTCATATAAACTAAAGTTTGCACTCATATTTTGCAGAAATAATACGAAGAGTTTTGCCTCAAAACTATGCTGTCGTTTTTATGGCACCATCTGCTAACGTTGGGTCAAGTTTGAATTTGACTGGTTCCTCCATATTTTGATCTTGACATGGAGCACACAAAATAAAGTACTCATACATTCTTGATTTTTCACTTCTACTCAATGGTAAATTTCTCTCAAACCCATTTTTAGAGGTATATTTTTCAATCCTCTAATTTGTTTTCTTTTTTACAGGATTTCTGCCAATCACTTTTGCTTCTGTCGTGGGAGTTTTGAAACGATGATTGCTAGATCGACCGATGGATAAATACGAGAAGATCGAGGTCGTGGGCGAAGGCTCGTATGGAGTGGTGTTGAAATGTCGGCATCGGGAGAGTGGCCAGGTGGTGGCCATCAAGAAGTTCCTCGAGACGGAGGAGGATAACCAAGTCCGGAAGATGGCACTGAGAGAAATCAGGATGCTCAAGGTATTGCGTAGGTTGATTTACTCGGTAAAATGGTTTCATTCTGAAAAAAGACAAACTATCCGACCTAATAAAACTCACTGTTTTTTTGGTTATTACCGAGCTTAAAAAAGAAACAGTTCAGCTACTCACATATCATGGTTAATTAAAATTGATTTATAGCTTCCAAGTCTTTGTTAATCCATCTAGTTAACAGTTGAATGTTTTGGTACATCTACAAATTGCTTATATCTTCATATAACAAGAGAAAAATTTCCAAGTAGCCTAATCTCTCGAACTTTTTAACTGTTTATTTATTATTTTCCACCAGTTATATATATAATTTCTCATTTCTAATTACAATTTTGATTTTGTTCATCTTTAATATGAGAAAAGCAAGAAAATGAACCAAAATTCCAATAGATATTCATTCGGTGTATTTTGCAGAATTACTGGTATTTATAATGTTTTTCTCTAAACTCTTTTCTTTAGACCTAATAGAAGTGACCACTGATCACTTAAAAACTGACCGTCGAATCTTTAATTTACTATTTATGAGTATATAGCAGGGTAACATTTTTATTATTTTATTGTATGTATATTCAATCAAATTCAATCAGGCCTATATTCAATTATTTACTATACCAAATACTACCATATAATTTTTACGTTTGTAAATTAAAAATACAACAGTTGCGTTAATTGATCACACTTACGACATTCACAACATACAGCAACGAGGCCTCAGGTTTGTGCCAGGAATTCACAACAGATTAACTGCGATTCTTGTGTGACGTAGAAACTGCGCCATGATAATCTGGTCAGCATGATCGAGGTGTTCCGACGCAACCGGCGCTACTTCCTCGTGTTCGAGTACATGGACCACACGATACTGGACGAGCTGGAAGAGAACACTAGCGGCCTGGGAGACGAAATCTCGAGGCAGCACATCTACCAGGTCATACGAGGCATCGACTACTGCCACAACAATAAAGTAAACAAGTGAAAATTTATTTAACTCTGACTTTTATTACTACGATATTTTAACTCTGACTGTTTTAATTTCCTAATTTGACTATCCATATGAATTAGATTTGAACCTTACTTTTACTTTGTATTATGTGAGATATTGTAATTTCTAATTGGATGAAAATTAGATAAAATAAAAATAAAATTTACTAATTGCTCATTTTTGAACAAAATTGATACATTTTTCCGAAAATAAGAATTTTTTTGGAGTATTATAAATAAGCTAGAGAAATTTTTCGTATCCAACCTTTGAAATTGTAAAAAATACACACTTGCCCTTCAAAACCTTTGGTCTCTTATAATTTTTCATGAATACTGGTACATGCTATACTTTCTGATGTAATAGCATTATTAAACATTATTATACAGTTCAATATATTAACATATTCTGGAACAAAAATACATAACCTGTCTAGATATTGACTAGACATTGCACAGTGGTATCAGCCTTGAAAATTTATGAATAGACCTAATTGTCTTTAATATAATAAATACCATTATTTAATTGTTGTATTTGAGCCCTAGTTTAATTGGAATCCAAATTGGAACTATTTGAGACTCAATTAATGTATATCTGTTTAACATTCCTTGGTGTTCCTTGGTGGTTCCATGTATGAGGTTACAGTACTCAGATATTAAACTCATTAAATTAATTATTTTTAATTAATTATTTTATTAAAATATTATCAATATTAAACGTGGAGGAGTGGGCAGTGAATTCATCATATTATTCTGAAGCTTTTATAATTTCAATGGGGCTCAAAAGTTCAAAAGTTGCTCTCAAGCTCTTACAATTTTTGTACTAATATTATAATTTTATTCTGATTAGGTTCTTCACCGAGATGTGAAGCCCGAGAATGTTCTCGTTTCTCGTCTTGGAGTCATCAAGCTTTGTGACTTTGGTTTCGCTCGTCTCTTAGCTACGCAGGGTGAAACGTACACGGACTACGTTGCTACTCGCTGGTATCGGGCGCCAGAACTGCTAGTTGGAGACACCAAATACGGACGGTGTGTTTGTTTGTTACTAAAGGACCTATATTAATATGCATCTGTCAATAATAGCCCAAAACATTTCATTGTTACTAACAAAAGCACATGTTTTGTGAAAGAAATTATTAATATATAGATGCAATTTATTCCAGCATAATTTAAACATATCGAATTTGTTCTTGTGTTGAGTGTCGATCAATATTTACTTGTATACAATTATCAGAAAAAAATACACTTATGTAGGCCTACCTCTTGCTTACCTTGAACGATACATGTACCATAATTACAGTTAAACCTTGTGTTTGCGGTGAAATTACCGTAAATAAGGAGAACAAAAAATCTCCGATTACTGATTCGGATGTTACTGCAGCATACCACACATACCTGAGTAAATTATTTTTTTTTATTAACATCTAAATCTTGACGTATAGACCTACAATCATTGTTTCCCAATTAACAATCATTTATAAGTGCACCTCTTGGTTGTTTTAAGACTTCGAGGCAGCAATAATTATTATAATTAGTACCAATAATTACTTTGTAACTTTCAAATTGGTTTCTAATCTGGATTTGTAATTTTTTAGGGAAGTGGACATCTGGGCAATCGGCTGTTTATACACCGAAATGATGACCGGGGATCCACTTTTCCCAGGAGATTCAGATATTGATCAGCTCTATCAAATCACGAAACTTCTTGGTAAACTTTCCCTACGACACCAACAAATCCTCGTCCGCAACCCGATGTTCAAGGGCATGAAGAAAGCCACCGATGAAGGTGCAATGCGTTCGCTGTCTAAAACGTTTCCGACTTGGCCCTACCTAGCGTTGGATCTCGCTTCAATATGCCTCAAGATGGATCCAGCGCTCAGGCCAAACAGTCGAGAGTTGCTCCATCATCCGTACTTCTTGCACGACAACTTCACTGAACGTTTCATACCAGAGGTGCAGTTGAAAGTGCAGCAAGAGTTCCAGAGTAATCCGTTGCTGCGCGGCCAGTCTAACCTTATACTCGCGGCAGCCGCGGCAAGAAGGTCACGAGATAGAGTCATCGGGGAATCAGGAGATGCGAGCAATAAGTGTGAGTATGATACAATGTAACGTAACTTATCAGTCTACGTTACAATTTGAAATTGAACCATAAAGCGTTCGTACTATAAGTTTGAAATTATTCAAAACTGAGATAAGTAGATCAGTCAGGACGCGTTGTGACTCTCATCATGGTCAATCATTCTCACTCGTGGTTTTTCAAGGCCAACCAGCAGCTTACCTTCCTCTTGCTCTAAGATCTAATGTTTTATGATGGTGTAATTGAAATTTAAACTTGAAATAGTCACACTAGGAGTTGAGGTCTGTTCTAATCCATTTTCTCTCATTTGTATTGTTATTTCAGCACTATCCTACCTTCAGCGTCGAGGGAGTTTCATGGAACCACCAAGATGGAAGATTAATCTCGCGACAGAATATCAAAACCTCAGTAACGGTGACAGCCGAAGAATCTCCGTTGAAAAACCAAAACCAATACCTGTCGTGCCCCGTAGAAGACTGAGTGACAACGCCAACATGAATTCCAAAATGGAAGTGACCGAAGAAAACAATAACATTATCCGACAAGATGTGTTCAAAAATACTCATAATACTGCAGTGTTTTACACCAAGTCAAAAACGATGCAAGAGCCTGATCCAAGTCCTGTGGTAGATGTTTCTCCCCCCTCACCTTCTCCGCCCCCATTCCAGTCCCTCCAGACGTCGATATACACGCAGACGTCCAACTTTTCGGTGAACAGTGAACAGTGCTCGTTTCCACAGTCGCACATGAACAGTATGCAAGTGCTGCATCCTAGTATCAACAACCTTAGCTTTGGTGTAAGAGAAACTTTGCAAAATGGTCATCACTTAGCTACCGGCAATATCAACGGAAATGTGCCCGGAGGCGGAACGTCAATTCTAGGAAAGTGAGTACAAGTTGAATAATATTATAGAAAAAAAATGCTTTTTTGATATCAGTCATCTTCAATATCCATCGTCTTGGTGATCTAGCCAATAATGTCACAAAAATATCAGAAACTAAACAATTAGCTGCAAACCACTGTCTCACAATTACCACTGTGTCGCACGTTACGGTTATATTGCTACTGTTGAACACTTGTTGTCTTACTGCATCTAATATACTATAAGGGATTCCTGGAGTAGTCAACTAGGGGACTCCTGTGTGTAAATCCCTTGCATGATTCTGCTGGATGACTTATATAGAATTTTCCTGAGGGATTTCACACAGGGCTCCCCTGACCACCCCAGGAATTCCCTACGATATATAACGAGAGAGAGAGGAATAAAGAGAGAGAGAGAGAGAGAGAGAGAGAGAGAAGGGATAAGTAGAGAGAAGTGAGAAGTAAAGAGAAGACAAAAATGAGATAGTATAATCAACTACCCCATTTCACCCTCTTCACCTCAGGACGATGGAGCCGCTGAAGCGTTCACCCCAGCCGTTAGCCAACCGCCCAAAGGAAAAGGCTGTATTTAATCCATCGTTGGTGCCACGCACCCACCTGATTCGTCGCTTAGATCGAGGCTTGTTTGTAGACGTTAGTCATGTTGACAAAACACAGGTGATTACTTAAGTTATTGTAATTTTCATGCCTATAATTTGGTTGATCAATTTACCGCTGCCATTGTGTCAGCATAATGGCGTAACAAGGCAGAAATGATAATGGAAGGCTACTCGTTGAATAATGGTATTAAGACGTGGAATTATTTAATTTTCAACTAGACACACTTGCTTCATATAAAATGTTTATTCCAAAATTTTTATTTGAAATTTTAAAAAACCTACAGCTGATGTTTCATTGTTAATTCAAGTGTACTACATGTACTCTATGTACATAGTTTGTTATTTTTAGTGGGTTTCGTGTCAATAAAGTTTCATCAGATGCAATTTTGATTTGTCTAGATTGACTACTTTATGTGACCGCAACCGTAGAACTTGAAATCCTTAGTCGAACGACGTTAATGAGTTGTTTATAATCTATCTCACAGGCTGCAAGGCAAAACTGATCCATGTAAAACTCTTTCTACATAACACTCACCTTCAAACACGAAATCTTGGTGCCTGTAATTTTCGTTGAAAATGAACGGGTCCGGTAGTTTTTGAGAAATTGAATATACAAATTTTGAAAACACGCAAAAGAATAACGTGGAGAAAAAGCCAAAAATATTTTTTCTGAAAATATTAAAATTTTGAGATGTTGTAAGGACAATAAAGATGAGAGATGTTTGACAAAAAGTCATGTGAGCTATTATCAAGATGTGTACATTACTACAGTATTACACTTTGTACTAGTATGTATACGAAATGCTCATCTTACAACTCTAATGCACCTTTTCTACTTGATGATGATGTTGAACACAAATAATTTTTGATTAGTACACTTATTTGGTCCCCTCAGAGTTCCTTTGTTGTTTCTGTGGATACTTGCCATTTCTGTGCTTTCCCAATATCTGTGGCTTGTCATTTCTCCATTTCTGGCTTCTTAATTATCATATTGTGAACCAATGAAAATCTAGATTTTTAAAATGTTTGTTCTAGCATATTATTTAGTCCTGTGTTAAGTTCAACTTATTTAATGGCGCTTTGATCGACTGATTGAGAATTGTGTTTCTGGCTCAGGTGAATCTCGGCCACGAGTCACCACCGAGCAACGAGAAGTGGATGAACGGACGTAAGCTTGGCGCGATCAGGTCCAATGAGAATGCAGCGTGGAGAGCAAACAAAACAACGACCGATGATTTCACGCTACCGAATGTTCCTGGCGGTAAATGACTCGACTTACATTTGAAATCGATCAGCTAATACATAGTTTCTCAAGCAAATTAATAGTAACATTAATAATAACTAGCAGCTACCTGCCAGGTGAATCATGTTGTTTCTATGTGCATATAGTGTGGTTTAGTAATAGTCCGAATGGATCACCGGGGTCACCTTTCATCACGGCACCATTGTATATTTGCGCCCATTCACCGCGGAATGAAAGCATAGCATTTATATTTCGGGCCATTGTAGTCACTCTTGCCATTACCGTCACAACTATCACATCCCAAAATCCCACCCCAATGCACAAACTGGTATTCCTGGGTGCTGTGCTTCTTAGGTACTCCAAGTCGTGTTTTGCTTGGTTTACATCGTCACTAATAGCTAGATGACCCTACCTAAATGAGGGTATGAATGAGAGAAGGATAGATAATGATGTTCACAATATCCACCTCGCACACTAACCTTTATACCTTTAAACCTGACTTTACGTCTCTTTTTTTATGTTTTCTCTGGTAGCTTCTGGAAGTCCCAGTAAATTAGCAAAGAAGAAACTTAATGCTCTAAACCATCATCCGACGGGAGGAGATCCTTTTATATCGCCTGTGAGTACTCAAAATGTTTCACGTCTTATGTCCTTTCCACTCATCTGTAGTTCTTATAAAGATTTTATACTGTTGTCTTCTAAGAACGTGACTGAATGCTATTATTATTATTATTGTTATAATTCTTGTCATGATTCACGAGTTAGGCATGACATTGAGAGTAATGTTCAAAAGATGCAGCAAAAATTAAAACCAGAAAGATTATCAAAAGTGCATACCAGTTTGTGCACATTTGATAGTCAAAATTAAATCATTGTAATAATTGTGTACTGTAATATATTGAAATACTGACAAGATCTATAAATAATCATCGAAGTGGCTATGTACCCCCATGTCTATATATATATCGATATATCGAATGTGGCAATGTGTGGCAACCGTGTAGGCTCAATGCCCGAGACCACCGCCTTGTTGACTGCCTTAGCCTCACGCGCCAATCACGTCCTCCCAATAATAACCGCTATTACTTTTGAATTGAAAAATTGAAATAGGCATAATGCCTACAAAGGTGGACAGTAGGTTGGGTTAGGGTTGTGTTAGTGTACAAACCTCGCGTATACCGCCGGCAGGCAGAACGGAGCTTATATACGCCTGCATTACGCCTGTGCCTGCGTATAGGGATACCAAGATAGGGCTGGCCTTGCTTTTGCTACGCTATGCGGGAACGTAGACACGGGCATCTACTCGTTCTGTACGTACAGCGATGCCAAATATTGTCCTCAATCCAGGTCGCGGCACACTTCGAGTTGGGGGTACATAGTCTCTGCCAATAATCATAATTATAATGATGAATAGCTTTCAGACATATCCTACATTGTACATTCTTTAAGATCATATATTGTAAGTCTGTTTGATTGTGATATAAATTATAAATCGGTGGATTTGGTGCAGATTCTGTTGGTTCACTGGAAATATATCTCATATTAAACCTCATCCCATTACTAATGAATCTAGACCTAATCTTAATATGTGATGACTACAATAATAATTCAGCAAAAACCCTGTATTCTTCTTGAAATAGCTGTTATTTTTTATGTTCATCAACAATGAATAAGAAAATGAATGTTCAACCATTTATGCATGATTTTGTGTGATTTTTACTAATCTGTGTTCCCAGGCAGTAATGCATGCAAACCCGACAAAGCGACAGTATTGGCTCATACCGCGGAAGTGACAGCGTGGAAACCCTTCCTCCGACTGCAAACCTGACAACGGCAAACATTGTGATCAACTTGTCAAGCTCAATCTTTCTTCCAGCTCTTCCTGTCTAGATCCTTGCTTTTTACGCTTGTAACGTTGTGCACACTGGATTGAGCAGCAGCTGTATTTGTCTCTAGTCGCAATGTATCATTGTTTTTCTGTACTTTTCAGAGCAACATAGCTTCTCGTTCACCGTCACAGAGTCCAAAGACGAGATTTAGCTCTAAAAATTTTCCGTTTGTTTGAGACGAGAACTATGAGCCATAGATCTACATACGATTTATAGTAGCAGAGTCTTCTGACTTTTGGAACTTTGCTTCACTATTGGTAGAGACTAAAGATATATACATTACATTCAGTGATTTAAACAAACAAATCAACTTTCAAACTGACAGACAAATGTTTGCATGTTACCAGTTTGAGATAAACCAACAGCTTACCCAGTTAGGATTCATACTACATTGATGTACGCTATGAAGTATCATCATAACAGTCTCATTATAGTGATTCGGTGTATAAATTTCCTAAAAACTCGTAAATTACAGTATTAGATTGAATTATTGACTAGTGCTCATGGAAACTGTACAAGCAGCTATTTTAAAATGAAAGCTTGATAATAACCAACAATATAAAATTCGACTGAATGAAGATTGAACTTAACAAAGATCAGTGAAGAAAAGTATTGTAAAAATCTTACAAAATGATAAAATGTACCAGAGTAGCACTACATAAAACTAGAGAAGAGGACCAAGATTACAAGTTCTATTCGACTTATTAGTCGTGGCTATATCATTTATTTTATTTAACCAAAAGCAGAGTTCCTTGAAGTATCTGACTGAAGTCACATCTTAATTTCATAAGCAACTATTCTTAATTCAATTATTCTTTGAACTATAATGTTCCTTAGAGCTTATTACTTGGTACATGCCTAATGATGTATTCTCAGATAATTCTGTAAAGTTCTAATTTGTGTGATTTTACAAGCATATCAATTAGAATGATTTTAGAAATAGATGTAATTTTTCTACCACTGATAATGTACTAGATTACTTTCAACAGTTGAAAGAATGAGAAAATCAGTTATTATTAGAATTTACATTGAATTAGTTGAATAATGATTTCTGATTAATATGTAAAGAATTATGTTATTAATTATTAATATGTTGAAATGTGATGTTTATAATATATGCTTCTTGGAGCTGTGAAACATTATTTTGAGCAGAATTGACCCCTTAAATACTATACTTCAAGTGGCTGACAGTGCAACGTTTACTACAATTGCATTGTCACTGGTATTTTCATACATCGTATTTAATAATTCTGTTCAATCTTGTTTTTGTTTTTTTGTCAATCATTGTTTTATTTTGTTTTCGTAGGATTGTCCATCCTACTGCACTCCTTGCACCTGCTCGAGGAAGAAACAAAAGAGAATTAATTTGGACCTTCCCCTCCCTCCGCACCTTCAATACATTCGACAAAAAGTATGATCTTTCTTTCTATCATTTATTTTACTCTTTTGCTGTATTTATCTTCCAGACTATTATTTTATCATTATACCCAGCTTAATATATTTTGATTATTTGTAATTTATACTGGTAAGTATATCTCAGATACTGAATTTATTATACATTACAGTAGTTAAATTATTTATTGTATTAAATTGATTTATAAGACTCTGATTTATTATGGTTATTTTGTTTGCCAAATTGGAAGGAATACTTGGGCCTACATTATGTGAGTAATTCATTTTATTGAAACTTTTCTATCAACTGTTGAGAATTATCATTTAGCTATGGTTAAAATGTATTGATATACGTATTATTTAGGACATTAGCACTGTAGAAACTGAAATTACATAGCTGTAAAAACTTCACCTAAACGAATGAACATAATGAAACGTGTTGTTATAATGAGTGAAAATATACTATACTTACCCCAAATGTGAGGGTCTAAGAACATTTATATCTATTTTCATAAAAATGGTTACAAAAATAAAAATGTTTGATTGTAAAGTCAATTTACGTTACGTTATCAAACATAATTGTAAAAAATAAATGATTTACCGGTACCGTATATAATATGAATAATGTGCACTTCTTATTTATTCCTGTATCATTCTGTATAGGTAGGAGATCCATGTGTAATCAGTGTTAATCCAATTACTTTCTTGGAATTGAGTAACATTATGAGTTTATTATTCTTAGTTCTTGTTCTAATGGTTCATTCAGTCACATGGAATGGTTTTATTCAAAATTTAAATTCAAATAGAATTTATGCTGTTTTACCATTTTTTTTTGTACTGCATATACTTTATTTGCTCATTTCAGTACATATAATGTCAGTAATTGTTCCCCAGAATGCATGTTAATGTGGCTTGTTCGACACCTAGCAGACCCCTCTTTAACTACCACCTCCATAGTTTCACACTCAGTGCTAGCACTCAACATTCAGTCAGCTCGAAATAAAATTGAAGAGCTTGAAATACTCACCTCTGAACTCACTCCAGACCTCCTCTGCCTTTCTGAGCACTGGCTTAACCCTTCCATGACCTCCTTCATCATCCCAAACTACTGCACCAGTAGTATATATCATCATACCTCCTCTTCCTATGGTGGTGTTGCCATCTTTTCCAAGCTACACTGTAACATAACTCCCATACCTTTTCTCCACTCTGCCTGCATCGATAAAGTCTTCGAATGCACAGGAGTCCTCTGGACCCGCTCACCTACCTCTTCCATATAGTCACCCTCTCCATCTACCGCTCACTTTCAGCAGATATTTTTTAATTCCTTGAACTTCTTGAACAAGTCCTCATCCAAGTCACCAACAGTTTCCTCGCTCCAAACTCCTCGTTTGTGGAGACTTCAACATTGATATCCTGGTTCCCACTCCCAACTCCATCAAATTCCTAGACACCCTACACTCCTTCTGCTTATTTGAAACCATCACCACCCCAACTCGCGTCACCCCACACTCGCCTACTCTCATTGATAACATATTCACTACCCTTGAACCAACTTCCTTCGTAGCATATACCTTCGATAGTGGACTCTCTGACCACCTTGCCCTAACTCTCTCTATCCCTCTCTCCAACCTGGCATCTCCCTCAAAAGTCACCCTCAAGTCCCTACCACCACCATGATCATTCCTTACTCGCCGACTGCCAACACGGCTTCAGAAAAGGCAAATCCACTACCACAGCCATATTCCAATTCCTAACCACACTTCACACTCAACTTGATTCCTAACCCAACATCCTTTTTACAGCCTCTCAGAATATCTCGACCATGATTTCCCTCCACATTAACCTCTCTCCCCCTCAACTTACTTATTTATAAGTTATTTAGTTATTATTTAGACCTACTATTATTATATTATACGATACCCATACTTTGTACTATTTACTGGTCCACGGGACGAAAATAAATAAATAAAAGAAAAGAAATAAATAAGACTAACTGTTAATTGGTGTGTAACTACCTTTTTCTGAGA
Source organism: Brachyptera risi (assembly GCA_964007535.1). Taxonomy (NCBI): domain Eukaryota; kingdom Metazoa; phylum Arthropoda; class Insecta; order Plecoptera; family Taeniopterygidae; genus Brachyptera; species Brachyptera risi. Next base: position 38,646,147 of record OZ023328.1, read on the forward strand.
ATCGCCATAATTTACCTCATAGAAGACAATTTATGGAATTGTTGGAAATGTACAGATCCGATCAATAGGACTAATGATTTGGCGGACAACCAATCGAATCCTCCATATTAGTATACTGACAGATCAAAGTATAATAACCCTTTACCAACTATGAAGTAAAAAAGTAAGAAGATAATCCTTTTTATTTATTTCTATTGTCAAATATCAACATATGTGCTAAGCAATCCAACAAAGCAAGCAACAAACTTCTCAAGAAGGAACGTCAGTCATGACTCAGATACTAGCTCACACAGCACACCTAAGATTATTACCAGTTAATTCTATTTAATCTATTATAATAACACTATGGCAACTCTATATAAAAAGTGGAGTCACAGTGACATAGTCAAGAACTCTACTGATATGCCAAAAAGGATATCTTTCAAATGTTCTTAAAGCCAATGATCTTTTTGAACTCAGTGTTGCTCAGTGGTATGGCATGTGCCCTTGATGCGAGGGGGCCAGCGTTTGATTCTACACGGCGCTACATTCTTAATAAAATTATATTAATGCTCTTCGCACAGCTATGTGACAGGATGATTTTGTTTTAGTGATTAATATTGACATTTTGTTTCGTTTAATTTTTTGTCTACTTTTTTGAATCGACCAAGTTCGGTACGTTCCTGACTATGTAACGGTGATGCCACTTTAAGTATAATGTTGTCGGAACAGTACTATACCCATTACTGTCATTGCCCCTCTTGGCAGTCTATCACGGCTGTCAATCAAATACATCCACCTTTGTAAAAGCTACTTTATCGAATGTTGTCAATGAATTGGGAAAATTTCAATATTATTTTTATTACTTATCATAATAATATCAATATGTATATGACAACATATATTGGAATTATTGTAATTGTGTGTGCAGGTAAGTTGAAATTAAAACAAGAAATGTAAGGGTTTCCAGATATAGACATAGAGAAGCATTTGACCAGAAACCCAAAAGGCATATTATGTTTTAATTATTTTGATAATTAAATCTGAAGATCATGTTTTTTAATTTTACTCCAACATAAAAATGAGTGAAGGGCCTACATTCAACATTTTTTTTTTCTAAATGAATACAATTTTATTATTCTGTTAACATTTTGTGTGATGATAAAAGATGATTAGGCCTAAAATATGAAAAGCCACTAAAATTTTACATGAATTTTTATTTTTGTAGAATTACATAGTAGAGCCTATAGAGGGAAAGAAACACTGAGTGTACATGGATGAGGGTTCTAAATTATTCCACAGTTCAATTTCAAAATGTACCAACTTCTAATTCACATATTTTAGCAGATTTTGACTATAATTATTTCAAAATCAAACACAACTGATAGACAAACATAAGCTATATTACAGGTGAATTTTAAAATCAAAACACTTAATAATAAGAAAGTTGAACAGCTTAGGCTTAGACTGAGACTGAGTGGGCATATTGAATGGCAATACAGGCATCACATACACATAGCTGACAAATTAAAACTGTGGGAAAAATGTGAATAGCATTAACCACAACCATCCTTTAATGTGAATTTTAGAGACATATTATAATCAAAAAGACTGTTTTCGGACATTTCTCGTCCAAATGTGTCTGAAAATAGAATTGTGGTTAATGCTTTAGTTTTACCATTTTGTCAATATAAGATTCTCTATGAAACATGAAACTACATTAACACTAAAAACTGAGAAACCCACTTTAATGTACACACTGAAAGCATCACATTTATGAGCATTGTGGATAAGTTGTCTATAAAGAAAATAAATAAATATTACGGCAGAAGAAACAATTGCTTAAGAAGCTCTATTTATTAACATAAATAATTGATCAATCGTCTAATCAATTACAATACAATAAAATACCAACAAATAGATATTGATAATCTGTGGCAACCCAATGTCAAGCAAGCTGTGTTGTAAATGAAATAAAACTTAAATCTTATAATACTATTTATCGTATGATAATTAAATAACAATAATAATAGACGTGAAGTTATTTGTTAGAGCAGCAGTAGCCCTGTTGGTCCGATGAAAATGTCAGGGACACCAACTCGAGCACATGGTTTAATTAGTAACTCGTAGCCTGCCGTAGTTATAGGATTCTTGCCGTAGTAGCGGATGAAGTCACCTGTAACCAATAATTAGTTATTAAACCGGTATTGTTCATTATATATTGATTGATTATTGTTTGCTTAACGACCCCTCCAACAGCTAGGTTATTCGAGGGTACAAATGAGCAGGTGATTATGAAATTATGAAGTGATGATTAGGGAGAGAAAATTTACAAAAACACCCACACATTATGGGGGACTCGAGCCCACTCCTTGAGGTGACTTCATTTTCTGAAGTGGTGCCTCAGTTGGCCAAGCTACCGAGGATAGCGTTTATTACATGATTTTAAGTTAAGGTAATGAAAGTTTCTGTTGATATCAAACATTATTGACATTTACATCTTGTGCAACTGCTAATTGCTGATTTGCTATTTGCTAGTATTTAGTTATGCTCTCATTAGAGATTCAAATCAGATCACCATTTATGCTATAAATGTTAGCATGTCAAACAATAACTTTCAGCATTACAAGCTATTTTGGGAAGCATCACAAACACCTAGACTACCGTGAATAGTACAGTTGGCTAATCATAAGCTTGGAAACCATGGTGACTATCAGAAATTAACCAATAGTCATTTTTCAGTACCACCTCAGTACCGTACCAAACTAAGGTTTCAAATTAACTATTGAATGCATATTTAGTCACTTCATTTCTACATCAGCGCTGGTATTGATTTTGTAAGGTCGCGCTGGTGTTCCTTACCATATTTGGGCTGAATCATACAATAATCAATGGACTTAAAACTATTAGAAAAAATAACAAGGAATACGAGGATTTATTAAATACATAAAAGAAAGATTCATATAATACACTTTGTAAAGAAAAGAATTCTTCACTGACCAGTGGTTCAGATCTATTCAAAATGGCATAAGACCATTCTGTAAAACATAGTATCATCTATAATAGTAATAATACACTCATACATGAAAATAAATTATACCACTGCATCCACTAACACTCTCAGTTTATGATAGTACATACAACACACAAAACTTGAAATCAATCCCTTCTTTGTTCGAACAAAAAATGGTGCTTGACAACAAACTCAGATAAGTCTGCATTGTTGACTCACAAACCACCGATGCCCAATTGGCACCACCGTAATTATTGCATGTAAATATTTGGAGCCATAGCATAACTCGGGTAACATCCAGAACCATTGCAATTGCAATATCTTTTTGTTTGGCATATAGTTCAAATTTCTTGAAAGCTTTGTTATCACGTAAAGGAATGTTCAGTGAATATGGTTATATCATTATTTTCTTGTACGAGACATATTGCAGATATTGCGACGTTTTACTAAAAAGTCACATGCTAGCCAGAAACTGAACTAACGGCCAGCAGGGCTCATTCATTCAGAAGCCTAATAGACTTCAATGCAGATGAGGTGTCGTACCTAATGTGTTGTGAGCCGTTTGGTTGTGATTAAAGAACTGATAATGATCACCGTAAGCATCGATCAAGTAATGTTTGCATCGGTCACCGTCTTGATACGATATGGCGTAACCCCAAATCTTCTCGGACACTCGCACTAAGAACGTGCCTTTGGGTTTATTTTGCAGCAATGTTTCTGCTTCTTGTCGGGTTATCAAACCTGGACAAAAAGTTGAAATATATTGTTATGGTATTTCAAATGTTTTTATAGCTGGTACAGCTCATTAGATTACACTAGAGTTTATGGTCAGAGATTCAATAAGAAGACAGGAGTCTGCAGGACCTTTAAATGAGGATGTGCTCGTGATATGAAAAACTTGACGAGTTCTCTATGATTACGTGATATGAGTAATCTCGTTGGTAGGCCCTATTTCCTTACATATTTATTGAAAATGAAAAATTATGTCAATGAAAATACCTAACATAATAGTTTTCAATTTTAGTTTTTCAATAGTTTTCAATTTAAAACACAACTATTATCTAATTGTTCGTTAAGATTTTCTCAGTGGATCCAACGTAATATACAAAGAGAATTCCTGTAAAGAATCAAAGTATGATAGTAAAGTTGAGCCAGGTATTAATTACTTTAATACATTACTTGTATTTAGTCAAGAAAATAAACTTTTACTTGCTATTCTTCAATATACAGGCCATGACATATGGTTTGATGTCGTAAATAGAAGTATGTTACTCAACAGTGAGCGTACCGTGAAACCAAGGGGCAATTTGATTACTGTCTCGTTCTAGTCCTGCCCCTCGTTCAAGTTCACAGTTTCGGAACCAATCGCAGACTGCTTGTTTGTTGACGGGGTTTGCAACAAGGTCGTCTCGTTGTGTGGGACTCATGCTCGTGGGGCTGAAACCAAAGATAACATAAACTATATACAAAAAATACGAAATTTATGAAAAGTACAGCTTTCTGTGATAAAAGCCTGTATAATCATGAACTTGAGGAAAATAGATTTTTGCTACATACATACATACATGAATAAAATCATAGAATCGTATGAAATCGTATAGCATCATTTACGTACAACGTAAAACACTTAATAATACGTAATTAATAGTAGTACTTTATTAATTAATACGTATTAATAATAGTAATACGTACAACGTAAATGCTTAGATTCCTCTTTCAATCAGGATCAATCATTGAAATATTAAAGGATATTATTTACTTTCGTGGTACAGTATACTGTACCAAGAAAATGTAGACAGGTTCACTATAGTATTCCTGTCTTTTTTTTTTCAATAAGTACTACTATAGGCCCATAAGTACCGGTACCATCATAAGCATGAGTGACAAACGTGGATAGAATGAGGAGTAGTGATATTAGGAATAGGTTGGAATGGAAATCAAAAGTGTTGGAAATAGGACGAATAAGGAAAGACTTCAATGGTATGAACATATGCTATAAGTATGGAACAGGAAAGAATACCCAGGAGTGAATTCCAAAGAGTATTAGAGTGAAGAAGAAAAGCTGGAAGACCAAGTGGAAGATGGAGGTGCCAGATGAGTGGAAGTGTGAGGAGAAGAGGAGGTGTATGGGAAGATGTGCAAAAGGAATGTGAGAAGAACAGAAATCATGGCAAATATTAGTAGCGATGGAAGAAGAGAGTGATTTGAGAAGAGTATGAATTTGAGGAAGATGATGCAACAGGATTAGCTAGTCGGTATCATTTGAGAGGCTTCAGATAAATGTTGTTCATCACCGCCCGGCCCGACTTGTTGAAACCGGACGATCGCTACTTATTTTTATCAAGTACCACGGACAGACTAGATGAAAAGGGCCCGTTGGGCTATGAAAAATAGGGGATCGAAGAAAAAAATTGAAACTTCAATGAATTTGTGAAAATGTTGCAAGTCTTAGCCATATCATGAGAATATAATTTTATCATTGAATCTATCTTACGTGATTTGTGAATGATTATATCATGAATTATTAGGGTTGCCGTTCGATTTCGATCGATTCAATCGATTTTCGATTATAGGTTTTCGATTCGATTTCGATATGTACTTTTCGATTTTTGATTCGATTGATATCGAAAAGTTTTCGAAGATTGAAAGCGTAGAACAGTTCAAGAGTAATGCGCTCGCTTCCATTGGTAACATTATACTTATACATAGAGCGTGCGAGGTACATAAACAGAACATTTTGCTACCTAACACGTTTTTTTTCGATTCGATTTCGATTCGATATCGATTTGTTAATTTGATTGATTTTTGATAGTGTAAACTTCGATTTCGATCTCGATTTTTTGATCGAACGACAACCCTATAAATTATTGTATGCAATGTGGTAATCCCTTAGACTGAATGAATTAGAGGCCCAAAACTGCGCTAAACAGAGTGGATTCTGGACCCTGATGAAAAAATAAAGCCGTCTCATCCAAATTCACAGTATACTTTGATTCGGTAATTCTTCAATATCTTCACAACTTGAACTGATTGAACTTAAAATTAATTAAATATTATGAATTCACCCTTGGCCTTACCTAAGACTGACATCTTGCGTTGGTGACGGGCTCTGAGTGTGACCCTCGACCTCCATGTCAAGGACGGATGTTCGCCTGTGTTCTTCTCGGGCCCGGCGAGCAATCTCACGAATCTGGTGTTCCGCCTCTTTGGCTTTTCGTTCTGTAATCAAAACACACGTGAGTTTTATAATTGCGCTCTGGTACTCTACAAAATAACCTGAGGCAAGATATTATATGAATTGGGTGAAAGGAAGAGAATAAACAGCAGCTTACCGATGTTAGTGAGTCTTTGTTAATGAGTACCTGAACACGCAGCATTCATCGTCATCACTGATCCATCGTGATCAAGGTGATTGCCGTAGCGTCTAAATTTCCATGTGTTTTTGTAAATGTGTGTATTGTGTCAACAATGAGTTTCTCAACTCATTAACGTTGATAAGCTGCTGTTTGATATTCTCTCAGTTTCACCCAATTTATACATATACAAAATATTATAAGGGTTTGTGATCCTACTACAGTTATTAATTAGTTCAGCAATTACATAATGTTGGTTTAATTATGATACTTCATTGTCGTTGACTAACCTGATTCACGCCATAATTCGTCTTGCTTCTGTTCTGCCTCTTCTGCCTCCAGTGATGCTTTCATCTTGATGCTCTTCAACCGCCTTAATATCTCCGATTCTCTTTCTTCCATGACTTTCTTCTCCCACTGTGCTACTCGCTGAGACACTTTCTTCGGCTAGAACAGAATAGTACTTGATCAAACTTGGTTTACGATACAAACATCAGATCGGGACGCCCAGTGGCATAACTAAGAATTGTGGGCAACTGATTTTTTTTTTAAATAATCTTTAATTTAAAACAGAACAGTTAATTATTCTGTTTCACGTTTTACAACCTGATGTTTTGATACTGTGTTACATAGGCTCACAGCAGTTACCACAACTAAACTTCTTAGTTTTACCTTTACAACTCTTGCAGACTCCTCCCCTCTCATCCACATACTTTATTTCATCATTTGTCGTACTCGTTTCCATAAATGGTGCCATGAATACTAATTTGGATATAAAGATTGTATAAAATTTTCATAAATTTTCAATATTAATTCGAATTTTAATGATGATGAAAGTAAATTTGGGAATAATTCCAGTCATACACATATTAAAAATTGTTTGAGAAATTATATAAATAGTATTCAAGTTGATATTTACTTTTTGAAAATCCTTTATACATATTTTAGATAATATAACATGGACCCCCTGAGGTCATGGACCCCGGGGTGGTTGCCTTGGCTGCCCCTGCGGTAATCCTACCACAGGGGGCTGCAATAACCCAACTACCAGACATATATTGTTGTCGACCGATTCTATTCTGTCATTCGCTCAACTACTTTATTATATGTTTATATGTTTGAATTTTGAGAGAGTACTATTTCAAGATTAATTTTAAAATGTTTGACTCCACATATTCAATTTAATCTCAATTTTACTCTTGAAAAACAAATAGATTTCACTTTCACGAAAGTGGGTGAACAGGCAATCAAACTGCCGTGAATTGGTATAATAGAGTAGAATCTTTCTTTCGCATTATAATAATGTACTGGCTGCCAGTAGAAGTGAAAATACATTAAATATTACAGGAATCCAGCAATAAGTAACCAGCTACTTGACAGTCAGTTTTCACCTGGGCCTACCGTTATATAGATTCCGAGTACATCTATATTATTCTTTTGGTAGCAAACATGAATGATCTCAGAATAAAACAAATTTTTAGTTAAAGAATCTTTTGAATTTTCAAAACAATTTACTGGTACCAACCATAAGATGCTGTCTTCATTTGTTCATAGTCACACACAAATTAAGATTGTAATACGCACTTAGATCACAGTTTGTCACCAGGTGATTCTTAGTATGAATATAAACATTCCATGTTATATCTTGAAATTTGGTATATATTCATAATGTATTATTAATAATTGAGTATCACAAGAAATTTGAGAATTACACTTGACTGCTACAAGCCATCAATAAGTGTCATAATATCAGGTAGCCAAATAAACTAATAAACTATTTATATTTCAAATATTCAATAGTTCATTTATTATGAAATTTGATCACTGGATTTAACTATCTTTGACTAATTTATCTGCTAATATGGCTACCGTATTATACACAATATTTGAAATGTTCGCTGTTTCTGTTGTACTATCGTGATATCTACATTTTTAGAACTATTTTCTTTGAACACTACAAGTGAATGTTTTGTTTGATACAAAGTGATGTAAATTCACTCATAAACATAGGTGTGCAAAGGATAATCTATTAGACTATGATAAGTTACGGCCTAAACACTGGAATTGATAAAGAACACCGTTTTGCTGGTACTTGCTGATCCCTCATTCTCTTAGTAAATTGTGTTTTTGTGAGTTCTTACACTAAGTGCAAAAATATATAAAAATGTAGAAACATAATTGCAAATCACGCATTACTTCTTTCGCCGGATTTTGTCGCCCTTGGACATAGTTTCAAATTACACGACACAGCTACTGTTCGTTTATAAGAAAAGAAAATTGCATCTATGAGCATAATCTTATTGAATTATTCTATCAGTTGAAAATGGTATGTTATGTTTTGAATGGATTTAATTATTTTTGAGAAACATTAAGTACGGCCCGGGCCCATTTGGATACCCCCGTGCGCAAGCGTATGTACGGAAAACACAGACACATTTGAGAAGTGAGAACTTTACCGGGTCACTTCGACTATGCCACTAGATACAATATACGTTGATAAAACACTGGCTTCACCGTTTGCCATGCTAAGTAGTAATAAATTAATTACCTGGCATATTACCTGTAATCATTGTTTATTTTCACTAATTATTGCTTGTTTTATAGTCATCGCACATTTCTGGCTTATCACGTTAGTGCATTATTCTTCAGATCATTAAATTTGTTAGCTTATTTTATGATTTCATTTCAGAATCAACGCTAATTGAATATTCTATTCATTGATCTCCAAAGTGAGAAGGTAGAATGTGTTCAGTTTCTTTGTAAGACTATTAGATCTGTATACTAATTTAATTGGGTAAAACCTATGGGTAACCTACCTTTATAAAAACTATGGAAAATTGATAAATTTGGAAAACAGCTATGTAGCAAGAACTAAGTAAATAAGTACTCAGTTTGGAGTTCAAATTTTTTCTACTCCTAGTAAATGTTTGCCTTTAGAGCTTCGTACCAGTACACGTTAATCATTAATTATAAGTCATGTAAGCTTAAAATCCACAATGCAGTTCAATGGGCAATTATTTTGATTTTGTTCTGAAGCAATATTCTTACTTTTGCCATTTTAAAACTTACTCCAGGTAAGATGCACGTCCAATGATCGACACAGAAAAGCATATTGAAATAATTTTGAATTCTAACAATTGCTTATTTTACAGATTGCATGATAATTTTCCATCCACTATGACAACTACATGACAATTTTCATTGTATTTCTATCTTTCTTAAAAACTAAATCTCTTGCTCTCTCCTGACCCGTCTCTCCTTTCTACCCAACCATTTTTTCTCCTTCTTCCCCATACTCACATTGAATTCAAATATGATAATAATCTGATACTATTTCATCTTGGCATAGGAGCCAAGATTTTATTACCATACTAGTTACTGTATTTTCAGGACATAATTTTAGCAATATTAGTCTTGACAAATAATATTAAATGTTGGTATAGAGACATGAATCAACAGAAATAATATGAGGACAGTGTAATAGTATGAGTTAATGGCAATAAGAACAACATTTTGCAACGCTTTGAGGAAGGTATGAAAAATAGTTTCGTTTTTATTATAATTATTGTTGTTTGTTTTTCAATACATTTTTCTGTAAAATCTATTATAATCTTCAAAATTTTACTTGTCAAAACAGCTTTCCATTATGCTGTGGAAAGAGCATTCCTACTTTGAAGATACTTTGAATGATCAGAAGTGTCAAGAAATAATTGAACAAATATTGTTCTGTAATTCTCTTTTTTTTTGCCACATATCTTCCAATTCTTCAAATAAGCATAAAATCTTGGTGTGAAAATAATGCAATTGAAAATGAACTTCTAAAATCAAGTACGATACTTTGTTTTTATCTCGTTACATCATTTTGATCAACTTTCATCAATGCAGTTATCTAATTTTCACATTATGTATTCACCAGTTGTCATAGTTGTGTTTTACCAGGAATTAATGGTAGGATAATAGAACATTGATAATCAATTTAATTATATTTTCAAATAATTCAAAAATCTGCATCACAAAATAAACATAAGGATTACTGTAAATTATCCATCTCACATGTCGCAACTCACACGTCAAGTGTTGAATGTGTATGTTCTAAAAAAAGGTACAGCGAGCAAAGTGCTCACAAAAATCTCAACACAGTTATGAATATTTAAACAATTAAAATCAAGCAACTGAGATTTCTTTCCCGAGATTACTCTTGTCTTGTTGGCATAAAGTAGGTAACTATGGTTTGAATAAGTTGAGGTAATTTGCTGATTCAGATGATATATTTCAATGAATATTTACCTTGTTAAGAGATATTTCATTAAGCGTTTCTCTCTTTTCCATCATCACTACGTTATTGTCCGACGTACGGATATTGTTTATATTATTAATTGTTTTACGCGGTACATTCTTCTGGAATGGTACACTGATTCTTTCTTTCACTTCCTCGACGGTGTTGTAAATGTCTAGAGATTCTTCGTTATCGTCTTTACGTTGAACTGCCGCTTCCATCGCTTCGATTTGTTTCTGATTCAGATCGAGGAGTTCGGAGAGTTCGGCTTCAACCGACTTTCTAATCTGTTGAGCTTCTTTCTCAGCTTGTTTTCGAGCTTCTTCTCTCGCCTCTTGTTCGATTATGTCGTCGATGCTTCGATCATTCTGGTGGTCGCCCATCACCCACGTCCACGGCTCTCCGTCTTCACCCAATAGAAAACCAACGTGCCTGTCTACAAATAATAAATCACATATTATTTTCATAGCTAATTTAATATCCTTCAATCCTTGGGTTTCTCTCTTTATTGAGTCTAGTAGTTGAAACAAAAATATAAGAATTAAGACTTGGATTTTACTTTAATCAACGAGAATCTTGGATATTGTTTCATTAACTTCAAGAGGTTCAAACTTTCAATGCTCAGAAATGTTTGATACATTTGAATCAATATTTCTGTGTTTTAGTCCTTTCTTAGTTAGAATAATAATAGAAATAAGTTTTGTAGGTTGCCATATAGGTCTGTACTGATACAAAAACATAATTCTATGTACTTTAATAAATATATTATTAGGACATAGCTCACTTGAATTATACTGTTGGTGTCAGCTGACAGACATACAAGAGTTCTAATTTCTAAATAAGAAAGGTAGAAAAATGAGTTGATTCAATGTTATAAATACTGTTATTGTAACAAGTTCTGTCTGGCTTTTAAAATACAGTTTTCTGACCAGCATTTTACAACAGTATTTTTTTTATAACTTAAATTTACTGACGTTTATATTTATGTGTGATTATTGTTTGCTCAATGGTTCCACCGACTTCTAGGTTATTTGACAGTATAATTAGCGGGTGCCACATGAATGATGTTAATGAAATTCAGTGCCTCATGCTGAACATGATTTTGTACCGATGTCCAAATTAGTTTCAGTTTCTAAAAAAGTGTCGAGCCACAGCGGCTGCGAATTCATTTGTATATTATTAGAATTATCAACATTAGTGAATCTGCATTAATCAATGATAAGTGAACTTTGGTCCTTTTTTTATCACATAATAGAGGTTTCAATAAAATGCATATTCTTTAGATGACTGTATACATCTATAAGACTTGTATAAGAACATTCAAGTAAAGAATGATTCCAGTAAAGACCTTAATAAATATATGACGACCTATTTGAAGCATTTGAAACGTCCTTTGAACAGATTCATCTTTGTTATATTCATCTATACAGCACCGAAGTAAATACATTCGCATATTTTAGAATGCATTGTTGTGAAAGAACATAGGAATGTGAGGACTGCCTTACAAGGAAGAGTTAAACTAATATTTGCTTACTATTCAGGTGTATATCTTTCAACTGAGTACATGTGTACTAATCATGTTGACACTGACATTTCATACGCAGTTTTAAAACCTGTCGACGTGGGTATGTGATGTAAGTGTTAAGAATGTGTTTACCAATACTTCAAGTTTCATTAATGAACTTGATGGAGGATTTCTTAGTATTTATTTTGCATGATTTCTATTGAACAGAACTAGACAAATGTAACACATGCGTAACACATGCTTTGCAGTGTGATGAGCGAGACCTAGAAAATTTCAAATTTACACAGCTTAGTTTTGAAACTGTCTCACTGCCTTCGTCACGAATCCATCAATAATTCACCTGTTGTTCATTTTAATGGATAATTAATTTCTAAAAAAATAAAAAGAGTCTTTTAAAATAATTACCTGCCCATGTAAACATGTACAATACTGTGAATCATTCTAGTGTTCAAATTCAATGAAATTTGAAAATTCCATGATATTTTTATGATTTTTCCACTCTGTATATTATAAATTGAAACAATTACTGTATCACACACATTGTCTTCAGTCTTCACTGACCTATTTTATTGGCGTACGTTGACTTGGGTCTCTTAGAGAGCGTATCTTCGGTGGCCAACGCTTGTTTATCCCAGAGCATCCAGCGTCTGACTTGCTCCTCTCGCATCCGACAGAATAACGTCTGTTTTTGGCCCTCGTCCAACTCCGCCAATAGCTCCGGGTCAACCCACATATCCTGCAGGATTTGTTGCAGCATTGTGAAATTCTGAAAATACACAAAATATTTTTGTTAATTCAAGGAAATCAAGGTATTTACAAACCTAAATTGTTCCTATTTTGTATTACATTCACAACTTTGTATAATTATGAAAAACTGATTATTAATAATTTAGTTAATAACAGTGTAACTAGAGTTCATTAATAATCATAATCAATAATATTAATAATAATATCATTAATAATTATAATAAATCATTAATAATTATATTCTAATTCAACAATTAATTAATAAGTCATAGACCTACAGCTACAGAGTGTATAACATAGAAAAAGACATGACAATCATAATTACTGATATCTGATGAGCTAGTCTGAAGAATTAGTTTATTGATATAAATGGTTTTACTTATATTGCTTGCTCACGGTTTTTTATCCATTTATATGGTCATTTATTTTTCTCTTAGGTTCAATTGGTTTATAGATTTCATTTACACTTTTCTAGTACCAGTAGCAATTCAAGTCGTAATTTAAAGAAAGAGTGGTCAGTTACAGACAGACAGATTGATAAAATAATGTCTATTAGAGATATCTAATTTTGATTATGAACGTGATTCAATTAATACAGAGTTTCATATTTGGACAATCGCTGGAATAATCAAATGTTATGAATAATATTTCAAAGTTTCTTTTGAATGGTTTGATTTTTTTATTGTTTCAACAAGTGTCTACTAATTTCACCATAATTCTCCAACACTCAATGAAATAATTGTAATAGAATGAAATAATTCAATTGATTGCATTGTACAATTCAGACCGTTAATCTTCAGCGGACATTTATAAAAATATATTCAAAAATATAAAATTAAGAAATTATTTAGTTCTACCTATGTTTTTTTTAAGCATATAGATCAAATACATTACATTAGACTAATTAATTCTGTATGTAAATTGTCAGTTCGGGGTGGTAAATTCGCATTTGTGGTGCCACGATCTACCATGTCGTTAATTGGGGAACAATGACTGTGTCAAATTTTCGATGATTACCGTATTCAAAAAGAAACATTACAGCATAAAAAATTACGTATTTGTAATTTGACTACAAAAGAAAAAACTATTTCAAATACATCAAGTGAACATTACTTGGGTTGTCAGATAATGTTTTATCAAAACACCGTAGATTACAGCCCCTCACAATATCAGCCTATCACGGCAATCAGTCAACACGTTAGTGACGTCACCGGGTGAAGTGAGGTTAGGACTATTATATTTACCACGATTAGATTATTAGGCTCACAGTAACCCTATGGTTGATTAGTATGACCTATGGTATAAGTCCCCAGGGGCTATGACGATATTCTGAAGATATATATTATGTATACGGAATATTTTTAATAGTAAGGCCTATATTACGAAAATGTAATAGAATTCATTTTAATTACAATTTTATGAGTTGAATTAATTAAAAATGATCACAACTGAACGTAATAATTATGGCTCCAGTTGTACATGCATGAGGTTTTCAAATGTCTTGATCGATCTTAATCCGATTCATTCGATGAAATTTAATAGTAATTTCTTATGAATAAAATGAGAAATGATGTAAAGAAGATATAGTGAGTGTGACAAAAGTATATTTCTTCAGTAGGCCGCTAAAACTCTGTTTTTTAATTCAAGTGTATCATTTTTGTTTCTCGTTTTTATTTATTTGATAATAATAAATGAATGACCATCAATCAATTGTATTTTAAAAATTACCAGCAGAGTTATTTGTTTGTACTTTTCTTTTGTTTACCGGTATTTAATTCACAGCTTCAGAAGTACGCACTTTATATTAATAAAATACCGTTGAATCATGAATACTTCACTTGGGTTTGATTGATTATTTAATGAGCTCGCCAGAAATTAATAAGCTATCCATGGTTGTGTATCAATAGAAAAAATAACAATAAGAAATTACTGAATTTTACTTTTGAAGTACCCTGAAGTAAAAGTAATGGATAAGGATTCCACTAATTTTTCTCACAACAAATCGAAAGTTGAAAAATAGAAAAAAAATAAGATCACACATATTACACCGTACCTTGATCTTCAAATTAATACAATTATTCAACAACTCCAGTTCCCAAGAGAACGAACTTGAATTTCATTTTCTTCTGCAACGCGCAACAAAGTCGTTTCTTCCCAAGGTAAAACCAGAATACTACTGCATAGTCTCTGAGCTTCACTACACAACTCCAAACAAGTCGGCCAGCACACTATAGCGTACGAATATGTCATTACTCTAGACTATAGATAACGTTTTATTATTAGAGTATTTTAAATATTCTATTTATAATAATTAAATAAACTAACAAACAACTAGCATACCAAAGTATTTCTTATATTCAAATTAATGTCAAGGACGAACGAAAAGATAGGTAGGCATCTGATTGGCTGATAGTACGGCGGGAACGTACGATTATACTCGAAATGAGTCACTCACACTTCCTGTACAAATGTAACTGCATTTCATTATTGTTGCACTGATTCGGTGTAGTCATGGCATTTAGTCCTTTAACCTATTAGAAAGAAACAAAAGCTCACAAATCGTACGTCGACCTTAAATGGACTGTGAAGTTACTGAACGTATGTCTCTTTATTTCATACAATATGTATTATTTTAGAATATACTATGAAATGAAACTTAAATTGACCCAAATTCTATATAATTAGACATAGTACACATACACAGCGATAGTTGTACATTAGACTGAATTTAGCACATCAAAATCGAACTATTATATTTTTATTGTGTACATTTGATCATAAACTACCGTAAATATGATGCTATTCAAATTAAAACCGTAATAAACATAACCTCGTATATAATAATTGTACCATTTGAATTATTGCGTTTGTTTACGTTTTTTTTCTTACGTTTTAACGATCGAGTAATCAGTAGGACGTCCAATTGTTAATAGCATCTCAATTAACAGAAAGATGTTTTGTTTTGGAATGTATATTTTTTCAATCTATTGTTAATTGTACGATTTACCGTTCAAATGGTAATTGTAATGATAAAAATGAAAATGAATTGTAATTTATAAATTATGAAAGTTTTTTATGTGTATGTTTTGTTTAATATGTAAAAGTTGAAGTCATATTTTTTTTTGCAATTAAGTAGTGTATCTGCGTATACCGTGTATGATCTTGTGAGAACAAAATAAACTAATAAACAAATGTGTTTTGAATTGAAAATACTAATTTATTTTACGTACAGTTTCATGATGTAGTATACACATACCCAATTAAAATAAGGTTGCAATTTACTAGTAATATTATAATCTTAATATCATTTTGTATTTATTTACTGATCCAATAGTCAAGTTTTTTTTTTTTAAATCTTGAAGATCAATCATCTTACAGGTGATGAAAATATCATCATTTGTCCAACTGACATCCAGATAACAATCACTATTCAATAACATTTTAATGATAATACTTCAAATTTGCGAAATAATTCAGTATCATTTATCCCATCAAATGTAAATAATCTTGACAAATTGTTTCTTCACAAACATTTATATATATCTGCTCAAATTCCTTATTTATTGGCAGATTCATTTCATTCCCTAGGGCTCGATATTACCAAGTCCAGTTAGCAATTTTACCCGAGAGTTGATGAAAACAAACAGCATGGGTAACCATGGTGATAACAACTTTAAGCTGCAAGTTCAAGTTACTCCCTTGTTGATAATTAAGTTATATGATTCACAAGATTCACCAATACGTTACAGTAGATCTATACATTGAAAATATCAATAATCAAATATATTCGACTGTAAAAGGTACGAACCATACGATAATTATGAATTTAGAGGTATAAATATTAATTGATTCCAAGATTATATATATATATATATATATATATATATATATATATATATATATATATATATATATATATATATATATATATATATATATATATATATATATATATATATATAAATATATATATATATATATATATATATATATATATATATATATATATATATATATATATATATATATATATATATATATATAGAGAGAGAGAGAGAGAGAGAGAGAGAGAGAGAGAGTGAGAGAGAGAGAGATATAATCCACAATCAATG
The DNA here is from genome assembly GCA_964007535.1 of Brachyptera risi. Classification (NCBI taxonomy): domain Eukaryota; kingdom Metazoa; phylum Arthropoda; class Insecta; order Plecoptera; family Taeniopterygidae; genus Brachyptera; species Brachyptera risi. Next base: position 38,663,152 of record OZ023328.1, read on the forward strand.
TATGCATAAATCTTCCAACGCAATTTGCTTGTGTCAAACTCACGAAAAATAATCAATGTCCTCGAACAACTTTCAGTAACCTTTCAAGTAACAAACCACTTCCAAGTAAACTGTATTACGTAATCATTGGTTTACTATTTCTTCCAACAACACAACGAAGTACTGTTAATTAATGACAAATAACTTGCGTGTTATTGAATCTTGAAAGCTCATTGGCCTATCTACACTCGTGCGCATGACTCAACTTTTAGCGATTCATCTGTTTCAGCAATAATCGAACGTAATAATAAATAGAGAACTTTTCTTTGAACTGGAATTAATAAGAAGTCGGCTACCTTGTTGTTTTTACCTCGTATGGTCATTGAATGTGAGAACGTCGTCAAGAAGTTTCAACGGACACAAGGTTAAGCCGAGTCAACTAAATGGCGCCTTGAACTACTTGGTTATGCAGACCGCATCGCACGATAAGTAATTTTAAATAATACGTACATGATTGTATTTTGTTATGTTGTTATTTCAATGGGAAAGAGGCTTTACTTAGGTATGCACCTATAGGTTCACGACTAGAAGATATTATTTCGCTTCGAATTTCGTTTATTGAAAGAGCACAATGGAGTCGATTTAGCGAAACATCAGTATTTTGGTGAGAACTTGGAGAACAGTATAAAACATAAAAATTCCAATACAGGAGAATACAGATAGGTTAATTGTAATCCTTCAAGAGGGTTAAAATTTTGAAGAGAAACTATTAATTTCGACTTTATCGCATAATTTCCACAGGTATATAAGCCTACAGCTAGGAAACACATTTTTTAGCTGTATCTCTGTGAAAATGCTAGAATGCAAAGTTGATAATTTCATTTCAAATCATTTTGAAGGTATTAAAGAGATAAAAGTTTCTCCTGAATAGAATTTTGACGTCTCATACTTCTCAAAAGTTAATACCAAAAACTGATATTTCGCTAAATCGACTCCCATGTAGCCTACTCTCAATGGTAATTTGACAAACATTCGACCTAATTTCATTTAGGTTCGGTTTTACTGAAGAGTTATTCAGAAACCAGCACTAATTTTATGATGAATTGAAAGAACGTTGTCATCCAAGCTGCAACAACTTTAATCCCTGATTAGGTTAATCAACAGTTCGTAAAATCGAGTTTTAATTATGTAACATTTGGCGGTTTCGTTTCTGATTGGGTTCTGTACACTCAGAAGGAAATAATAATGAATATATTGTAATTCTGATGTACATTTCAATTTAGACATTTTCGCCCCTTAATAATAGTAATAAATTATTGCCTTTGCAATATTGCCTTATATTATATTAATAGATCATATAAGTTTATTGGCTTTGAGAGGATCAATTGCCATTTTAAGAAATCATCTATACGGCTAATATCTCATTTAATTTTCTATTCTTACTTTAGTTTTAATTTACATTCGCGTTTGTTCTTTTGTTTTACCAACTCATCCTTATTTCCATTCCATTATTTTTTTTCCTCAGATACATTTTTTTTATTTATATAACTCATGATACTGAATTTTTTTTTTCACGAAAAAGTTTTTTAAAATCATTTCTCTATTATATTTTTTTACATTTAATTCTCTTATTTTTTGAAAAATGATGCATTGTTTTTATAAATTTTGTTATACTGTGTCCGTGTGGCAACCGTTTTGGCGGCAGTATTTTAATAATCTTCTCTCTATTGCCAATATTATTGCCTTTGCCTTTTCTGCATTAAACAATGAAATACAATGTAAATGGGCGAGGTTTGATCTGTTGACCGATTGTGAATATTTTGTGATGGTAAAGATAGTATTGTGTGGGCCTACAACTGAACTCTGGAAAAAAACACATTTTATAATTTAATATAAAATTAAATGTATATATACCTTATTCAACTGTACGAACCCGATCAAGTGATCTACGATACAAAATAACAAATTTTCTATACAACTTATATTTTATTTTATTGGCTGATCCCCTCCCCACTTAATGATTACCAAACTGGGGTGTGGAATTCGACGCCCGCCGCCAACTTCTTTTCTTCGTCGTACAACAACACGGTCTTTCAATTAATGATCTTCTCAAATGCAGTTCATGAGAAAAAGAGACGAATGTATAATTATCTATCTCGTCTTTCGAGTTTCGAGTATCGAGTCTAGACTCTCTCGATTAAGTATAGCAAACATCTTCCATCCCGAACTCATTTATTTTATTACAAACTTTTATTTCATTCGACATTTCTAATTCGTTTTCATTACCTACTGACACCAATCATGGGCGGGTATAACTACTACATCGTTTTTATTACGTCTGAATGAACAGAACAAATAAAAAGTATAAGTTATGAGTTATCTTCATACTTTCAACTTCGCTAATTCACCGAACTAACATTGCACGTAAATAGATGAAGATATAGTTATAGTAATTGGTTTTGACTTGAGCGTAATTGAATAGACCTTTCTTTCTTGATTAAATACAGTTTTTGAAGGTTTAATTTGAATTTTAAAGTCTAGTTATCTAGTTTTAGAATCAAACGTGAAATCATTATTTCATCTTCAATATATTTCGTGTACAAAGATGCGAAATTAATCTTCTGATTGTGATTGTTCACAATGGTTCAAAGAATTAATAAAAAGATTTATTATTTGATTTAACTCTAATTAATATAGATCCGGGGGGGGGGCAGAGAAGAAAGAAAAGCATAATGATTTGATTTGAATATTCAGAATGAACAATGAAGATAAATTTGCAATTAGTCGAAAATTAATCAAATGCACGGATAATTAATTGGTATTGTTACTGTTGCCGCGATATGAGAAAGGGTACTATAAATATGATATGATATGAGAAAGGGATATGGAAAGAGGGGGGCGGAGTGACGGATCAAGAGAGATTAGTGTTTTTCATGCACGTCTAAAACTAAGGCAATGTCAACTAAGGTTTAGGATGACAGGGTAGGATCATACGGTTGGGGCACTACAAGGGTCAAGGAATGATCCTATACTACCAACTACCACTAAGGAAGTGAAAAATTATAATATAATATTCATTTAACCAACCCTGTTATTATTAGATGAGCGTAGCGAAGATTCCATTTCTCATGCCGAAAAAAATGGGCTTATATGTTTATATATATAGGCCCTATATATTTTTTTTCTAATTTTGTGCGCGGCATACATGTCAGGAAAAAATACCTATCGACTTGAAACTTTTTCTAAATATTTCTGTTATACTAGAATAGGCTGGGATTGTTTTTCAAAAAAATCGTTCGGAAGGTTTTTCCGGAAAAAATTGAAAAGTTTGAAAAATCCTCATAAGAATAACCCGGAGGGAAAATACTTGAAAAACTAGAATTCTTCAAAAGTTCTCAAATTTTCACCGAATATGAAGAATACTATTATACACCTTCTCAGAGATTTTTGCAGCAATCCGATGAGAAATAACAAAGAAAACGCAATAAAAGTGTACATTTAATTGAATATTTGGATCGAATAGTTTGGCAAAGAGTATATGCGACAGGTTGCAGCACTATAAATATCAACAAGTTGCAGATAAGGTTTTTGAACGTATGAAGTAATCCAAGGTCCGTAAATGTGGATTGAGCTGACAGAATATTTGTCATTCTACATTTTCATACTTCTAAGCTCATCTCACAACGCGAATCCCGCGTTTTCCTAGTAATTACTATACAGGGGTTAGAAAAATTGAAGTAAATAATCGCAATAGACAAATATTATAAGTTCGGTTATATTACTTTTACATCGTACATATAAAAATAAAACATTTTTACTTTTAAATCACTGTATATACATTATCGTAATTGAACAAGTCAAGATTGCTCGCTGGTTCCGCAACCATGATGCTGCTAAAAACTGAAATCTCAATTTGTAATTAGTATGAATAGTAATGAAATACATTATGTGAAGGTTGCACATTATGTATATTTATATACAATATCTGTATATAAAGTGAGGAAGCGCCTCACAAATTATACCATTTTGTTTAAAATAATATTCTTTTGATTTGAGTGAAAACGAACATATGACCTTAATTGCCTCTCTAATACGTTATATTGAAACAAAGAGATTTATTTCGCCGTTAAGTGGTGATAAATGAGATCTTTTATTCTAGATGAACAACAGTTAATAATCACTTGTATTAATGAGGTTTAAAGGCAGTGTTAATTAAGACTGGGACTTTATAGGAGAAAATACATTCATAACTATACATGCCTACTAGATACAAATTTGCAGGCATATACAATTGTAGAATCTGAATTCAACTCTTCAATAGTTCAAAATCAGTTTCAAATATATTTATCTGATGAACGTCAATCATAATTAAATATGAATATAAATATAAACGCAAACTCCTCACATCTATGACCCACACATCACAATTATCATATTTTTACAAAATCATAACAATTAACAAAATATTTTAAGTAAAAAAATCGTAGCCAGCCAAAATTTAGAAAGATTTTACTGTATATTATACAGTATTGACTCATGAATATATATATATATATATATATATATATATATATATATATATATATATATATATATATATATATATATATATATATATATATATATATATATATATATATATATATATATATAATGTATGAAATTCATGATAATTCGGAATACGCTATTGAATTGCACCTTTTAAGCAATATTAGCAATTGTTTTAAAACAGCTGTTGGTGGGGTTGTTAAGGTAACAATAATCGATTGTTTATCAACAGAGACTTTATCAATTCCACAGCCTTCTTTATTCAGATCATTCTTCTCGAAGAAATGAATGATTTGAATAAAGAAGGCTGTGATCAATTCTCATGCAAGAGTGATTTTTTTCAATGTGTATTTTCCAATGGAAGTTATTTTTGAAGTATAGAAGTTGGCGAGTTACGTCCTTTCTATACAATTTTATACTGTCTGTATATCATATGATTCTATAAGAACAATAAAAGAGTACAGTACAATATTAAAGAAAAATATAGCGTTATTAGCTATGAGCTTTAATAATCACTAGTTCTTAAAAATAAAATAATAACAGTAATAATAACAAATAAGTATAGCTATATCTATATATTGTTAACAATTTCCTCCTTTCTTTCATCCTTCGACGTGACCGATTATCTTGTTTTCCGAGTAGAGTACCGTAGTTATTTAATTCAGATAACGTAGATGTAATAATTTCATCTCATAATGCCACAGTAGGCCTATAACGTTTCAAGGTTCATTGGTTTAAATTGGTCACGAAATACTATGATTTCTGTCGCCTCATTCTCGTATAGGCCTTTATTCTTTATACTATCTCTCTCCTTGAAGATTTTCTATTGGTCGGTCATTGAGCAATAATAAACCAAACGAAATCTGTCTTCGACTCTTCGCCTTTTAATTGAAAGGGAAACCAGTTACAAAAAAAAGGTAATCTCAATTTTCAACAATGACTATCTTAATAGCACAAAACCGTATAGTTGAAGGTTCCTATAAATAGAAATAAAATGGATTTTTATAATGAGTTAGGTAAGAATTGATTCGTAATCGGTGTGGAAGGGCTGTCCAAAAAGATATAATTACATTGAATTAATGATTCAATGATTGATCATGTTTGTCAGGTTACCACAACATTAAGGAAAGTTGAACTGTAAATCACTATACTATACACGTTATCATTGTCGTTGTTATTGGATACAATTCGGGGACACTCATTACACTAATGTGTGACGTCACTGTCACTGTGTGACCTTTTATATTAATTGTTAATTTTTGGCTTTGAGATCCCATCTACAGCTAGAGTATTTGAGAGGGTGATGGATGGATGTTGTTTCCCAAAACTCATGCATTATGCGAGTTTCAAACCCAAGCCCGACTGCCCGATTTGACTTTAGTTTCTCAAGCAGTGCCTTAGCTGGATGAACCAGACATTTGGTAACGTCAAAGCTATTGTGACGATGGAATGCCTTGTGCGAGATAACCCACGCCTTTATTGTAAACATTTAGGATACTGGAATTCAAATCTTTTTTGCATTCTAAATTTTCGGATTGGATAACTAGCGCTGTGGAGTCTTGAGTATGGTTAACAATTTCTCATTTAGGTGGTCGTGGCTACATTGTTGACTGCGCTTATCTGAAGCTTTTAAAAATCCTTACTGAGTGTTTCTCCTACAGATCACCTTAACCAGAATCGTTATATCTATAATGCACATTTTTCAATCATTTAAAAAATATATATATGTCAACTCTTTCTAAATCACATTTCCATCATATCTGTCTTCACCTTCTTTCATTAGTAAGGGAGATTGAGAATAATTAATTGAGGTGCCTTGTTTAATTGTCAATTTGTATAACCCTGTTATATGATTATTTGGGTCATTCAGTACAGCGAAGTATCCTAGCATAACGTAGTGTATCAAATCAGCGCCATTCAATGCAATTCGTTGCGCCTCTATACCGTCATAACAGTAACCAGCATTTATATATACCTACAAACACAGCCACTGCAATTAAACCCTAAGTACTCAGAAGAAAGCGACAGTGATCGCCGCATTCGCGTGCGTTACTGCGTGCGTTAGTGCGTTCAATTGCAACTAAACGTCCCTTATTTGATGACTAGTCATGTGTTGAAAGGTTGCAACTTGAAAGCATTGCCGATTTAGGAAACTTAACTATAGGTATAGATATTAAAAACAATTGCACTTTGTCATTAGTTTGTCGTTGTTGATGGACGAATAAGGTAACGATGCCTACTCGACGAGTCGAGAGAATCGTAGTGGAATTATCGTAATCAAGTAGTCAGTCGTGCATGTGTCGTGTAATCGATAATTGCAAATCGAAGTTATCGATATCAGATAAATTATCAATGCATATTATGTCCACTTGCGGTGATGAAAAAAATTTAAAAAATGATTTATTCTGAAATTTGGATATTGATTTTTGAAAAATCTACGCATAATTTATTGCTAATTTGTTCACATGCAGACTGTATGTGGAGTACATATGCATATTGTCTGTTGGTTTTAGCGTGTATAATGTCAGTACATTTTATTTGAGGTGCATTTTCATCTGATTCGATAGACAATTTTTTACAAAGACCGCAACCGTTAATGCATTATATATTCATATACTCACTAACACTATACAAGCAAACACTTTAGATTTTAGAAGATAATGTCAATAAGAACATTTAAATTTTTCATCCACAAATCATAAAATTTTCATTTAAATATCTTGACTTTTCAGTTTACTATTTACAATTTGTTTAATGAATACACTTTTAAAATTGAATATTTCTTTGAGGCGGTGTATAAGATCGCCCTGTCCAAACGATACTACCACGTGTCACCCTCATAAAAAAATACCCATAATTGGGAAGCAATTATTAATTGGGAAGCACTATTAGAATACGGTATAATTGGATGGGGTGGTGCCAACAATTCGCATTTTCGACAAATAATCAGTGTGCAGAAAATAATATTAAAAGTAATACTCATGAAATCTAAATTATATTCATCTCTTTCAACCTATTCAGAAACAAATGTTCTAAGTCTTAAACAACTATACGTCAAGAGTTCTTTGATATACATCTATAATAATATTAATAACTTCAAAATAGCTCAAAATTCACTTCAGAGGCATAATACACGAGGGTATGATCCAAATTTACTTTTTATTCCTAAAAGAAATAAACAAATTGGGCAGAAACACATTGACTACTTGGGCCCCAAAATATTTAATGAAATTCCTCCCAATATTCGTTCAAATACTAATCTATCTACCTTTAAGAAATACATTAATGAATTCATCAGAACTTTTCAATTGTAATATGCTTTCGCACGCAAGTTGACTGTACTACACTCATTCATTAAGAAGAATTACTACCGTGCCTTGATCCATGTATTATTCTATTTCGTTTAACTAATATTATATTTGTTTTGTTATATTCTTCTCGAGTTATTTTCTACGTATTTATAATTGTATGTTTGTATTCCTTTATTATTTACACTTGGAAAAACAAGGACAGTGAAACAGGTTCCATTTATTATTTGTTATAGTTTCGTCAACGAAATATCAACATTTGTTAGTAATGCCCGCACACAAGATTTAGTTCTTACGCGGGCTTCTTCTTCTTATCTTATTTCTTTTGATTTGTTTTTGCAATGTTAATTTGGTATATTTGGTTCACTTTATTTACTGCTTGTATTGTTTTCTTATGTATAATGATAAGATGAAGAATACAAAGATGTATAAATTGAAATTGAAAATAAATTGAATTACTTTGTGAATGCTTTGTGGCAAGTTTTCGATTTTTTTGATGAAAAAAAAAGAAAACATTCAATACCTAAAGTAGAACACTACTTTACTAAGAATACATACATCGGTACAGTTATAAGTTGAACATATTGAAGATGTTGCCAAAGTTTACTCTTCACTCATCAGATACCCGTTGACTGGTTGAATAAAAACATCAATTACATTTCCTTGACAAACCTGCACTGTCTACTAAATTAGTGCTAGAGGATATACCATAGTTACGATAGGTTGGCACCCTCTGCTGTTATTTACTACTACAGGTAATAAGTATTTCAACCGGAATATTGAATGTAGAACTGCATTTAACAGTTATAGTATAAATACAGTAAATAGATAAGAGATCTCTACAAATTAAGTGCCACTTAATTAATTGTAAGTGTTACAGTCATCTTTACTCAGTGGCACTTCACAGATTTCTATCATGGTTTTCATATTATGTTACGTATCGCATTTGTAGAATAGACCGTTGTAGGGTTAGTTCATAGGATGAAGAATTTCTTTATTCTATGGTTAGTTATGGTGATTAGTTTCTTTTGCTCTGATGGAATTATGTGAGGGAGACAATCGTGGGCTGAAATTAAGTGAGCTCTCGGTATTCAAGTAAACGATATTTGGGGAAACAAAAAAGGATCGATGGTTGATAATGAACGGAATCCTCGATCCTAGTCGAGCTCCTGAATGACGTTTTAGTGTTCTAACCACTGATCCACATGTCGCAGTGGTGGATGTATTGGTGATGAATTGATGATTGTAATAAGTAAATCACAAGAAAAGAAGAAAAGAAGAAGTTGAAAGAAAAAGAAGACCAACAAACACCTATTTTATCAATCCTGACTTGGTTTTTCGTGGTTTCCCACAGTCCTTGAAGCAAATGCTTGGATGAAGTACTATAATTGGCCACGACCTGTAATTAGTAGAGTGATGGGCCCAATCATAACATTATGAGTCTATCACTCATTTTTTTCTATTTTGTATTTTGACAAACTTTACATCTGCTGTTAATGGAAAGAAGTGATCATTGCCCAAGAGACTTAGTTCAAAGTGGAAGATATCAACATTCGTTTGTTTGCTTACTATTAATACCAATGCTGGTAATGTCCGGATATATTTCACAGACACAGTTTTTACTTATAATGTGTTCCGGACTTTCGGAAACTGAAAGACTTTAATCTGCGGCGGAAAGTTATGGTCACAGGCTGAGCAGTCCTGGTATTGAAGTTCATTGGTTTTAAATAATTAAAATGGGGTGGTAAGATCGCCCTTGTGGTGCCCCGTCCAAACGATCCCATCCTTCGTCCATAGCCTTAATTGGGGAACAATGATTTTGAATCACGTTTCGATGTTATAAAAAAAAAAAAAAAAAGAAATATGCAAAGAGAGATCAAGATGAATTTAAAATAATTTCTTACTTTTATTGCATTAATTATTCATTATTAATACATTATTATTTCTTTTATTATTTATTAATATAATTATTTCATTATTGTTGTTTAATATCTTTATTATTGACATTATTTATTATTATTTTCAATTGATTTATCACTAGCTGGAATAACCAACGTAGGAGAAGGTCAGTTATGTGTTGTTATCAGTCACCATGGTTACGCATGCTATGTGCTAATTTCAACTCTCAGAATGAGACTGACTGTACTTGGGATATTTAATGTATTTGAGGATGATTTGAGATCTGTTTTAATTTTTTGGTTAATCGTTTTATTTAGATAAGTTGGTAAGCCAAACGAGGTAATAAATATGTTCATTATATAATCTGTATCTATTGGATTTCAAAAAAAATAAGACTTCAAAACCTAATCTCTTATCATACACACATTTGTGGGGGTATTATATTAAAATATCATCATTATCATTATTCATATATTTAATATATAAACAACGCATTGTCTAGTTCACACATGTGAGTATGTTTTTTGTGCTCTATCTATGTATTTCCTCCAACCTGTACCCACCTTCTCATTCTCACATCATCAGTTTCTCTTATCCTCATCATCTCATTATCTCATATCGCCGTTCACAAAATAATATTATATATATATATATATATATATATATATATATATATATATATATATATATATATATATATATATATATACTGTATTTTATAATTTAAATAACACAAGAAATACTTGAAAATGATTATAATAAAAAAATATATGTATATATATATATATATATATATATATATATATGATTACTTATATTCTCTACCCGTAATTATATATTTATACACTGCAGGCCTACTTGTCTTTGAGTCAATTATTCATATTTATTTATTTATTCTTCTCGATTTTCCTCTGATCAAGTTCGCCAACCTGATGGGTCGAATAAAAGTTGTGTAAAATATGTAAAATTCAATCTGATAATTTGAAACGAAATGCCTGTTTGCTTTACGCATGCGCGAACCGATTATGATCGAGGTGATATGGCGTGACCACACGGTTTACTATACGTCTTTTCACTCTCAGAGAATATCACATATGTAATGTAAATAATACGTTTATCCACGAAAGAATATTCGTCTTCTACCAATACCAGCTGAATAATTGTAAGAACTTCAGAAATTAAAAATAATAAACCATTTTGAAAGACGTTGTTGTATTTCTAATCGTGATTCTTTCTCCTCCTGAAAAATCATTGAACAATACACTTTCATAGAAATATAACGGATGTGTGTATGTTGGACTATACCTTTTTCTTCGACCGTGGATATATGTGTAATTAATATTAATAGTTATTATTAGTTTTGAAATACGTACACCTAAAACTTGCGACATTGTTGTAGCAATTTAGCGCACTGATAATACAATCAAGTTTAATAACTAAAGTTACAAATACACAACACTTATTTTAATTGTTAACTATATAGAAACTGATATTATTCAGCACTTAACACTTCGCACTGGACACGTCTTTACATAATGATCACGATCGATTGCGAATGTGTTTACTTTCTATTTCGATATTTTATTATACTTTATCTGTTTGATAATTTTAATCAGTAAGTTATGGAAAAGAGTAATCATTAGAGATTAAATTGTCTATTTGATATATATTTGAATGGCGTCAAGAAGGAAATTGACATTTTTCACTTGAAAGTTAATCGAATAGACGATCTTCATTTTTATTTTGAGATGGTTCGAGTTTGTATCGACTTCTCATCCACGAAAGAAGGTCATCTACCAACATAGTAAACACACATATCACAGTTATATTAATATGTATTTTTAAGGTAGTACGATTTTTCAATACGAGATTTACGATAAGAAACGCAACTGCAACATTCAAAATCGTTTTAATCCTTCAAGCTGCAGCGAGATTGTGTAATTACCGATGTTTTTACAATTATTTAGTTGGTAGGCGATCTTCTTCGGTCGTGGATACAAGTTGTATTCTGCTAAAAAATACTGCCGTATTTATCCATTTGTATCCAAGATAAAAGGTTCCGATCGCCCGTCCTGCGCTCAACCTTTCGTGGATAGGCCCCTACATATCCATACATGTTCAATATTGATATGCATAGAAGGATAAAACAAAGGTTTGAATAAAGGAATTTCTAATTTGAATAAAACTACCGACGTGGAAAAATTATAATTCGCACGTTTCGATTCTAAAAATAAAAATATAAAAATATTCTAAAAATTTAAACAGTCAAGAAGATGTTCACGAAATCTTCAATATACTTCTGTCGTCACTCATTGTTGCAAGAGGCAATGTTTGATAGTTCACAGTTGATGATTGCAACGATTGTTTGTCATTTGTTACGTGAGAAAGCATCATCAATTGGTTTGGAGCACAGCCTTCTTTATTATCCTTCTTTATCCAGATAAGAAAATACTGTCTTATCTAATAAAGAAGGCTTTGGTTTGGAGACTAATATTATTTTAATTCGGCAAATGTTATCATTTTATAATGGTGCTTATAACGACCCCACCAACAGCTGGGTAATAATATAAGGGTATGGATGAGCAGGTGATATTGAAGCTACGAAGTGACAAGTGAAAAGACGTTTACAAAAGCCCATTCCTTATGCGGGACTATCCCCACGTCCGTGAAGTGACTTCAGTTTCTAACGCGGTGCCTTAGTTGAATTAGCCACGGGGGGTGGCTTCTACATCCAATAATATCGTTATGTATATAAAACAATTAAACAAAGATTTGAGAAAGAAAATTGAACTGGAAATAAAATTATCAACATGGGAAAAACTTGAAGACAATTCACTTGTTTTGATCTTGATTAACTTCATCAAGTTGTTTCATGTACCAATACTAATTTAATTCACGTAGCGATTTGTATTGAATCAATATCTGTTATCGAAATTGATAAATTATTTTATTCTTCGAGTAAGCTATGCAATTGATTTCGTAAACCGCCCTTCGACTATAGAACATAATATGTGACAAATTAAATAGGCTATAAACTCGACAAACAGCCTAATCAATAAAAAGTTAAAAGTAATAACTTGAAGTAATTCACCATCAAATCAATATGGGACCACCAAAATTAATATAGAATGGTGAAGACATATCGTTTTTAAAAACGTAAGGAGTCTAATTTCACTACGTAAAAAAAATGGAATTTTAAATGGAATGTTATGTTTGAAGTTTTTCTTCTGCCTCAGTCGTCAGCATCTTTCATATTCATCTAATTAAATTTCCACCTGAAAATCATAAAGTATAGGCAAAGACGCGCATATATACCAACAACAATAGTGCGTCAAGAATAATTAATTAATAATTCCATTCTAGTTTTTTGAGGAATGAATCACTTCCTCTTGCTTCTATTATCTAGTAATTCCGCTTTCCAAACCACAACTATAGGTCCACACCTCAACAATCCACCTTCACTTATCTCGATTATAATAATAATTACGATTTCGTTGCGCATATTTCACGCCACCATGCATTGTTTACTTTTCTTCTAGAAGCTGATTGTATTCGCATAACATTGCAGTGCCTGGTACATTTATTATTATTATTATTATTACTATAATAAATTAATTAATTGATGCACAGTGCAAGTGAAAACTATGTATTGCATGGCTGAGCGTATTTATAATCTTATATAGCAGCTTGCACTGGCGTCGATCAAAGAAAAATACGCGATCTTGATTGTAACTGGGAGGAATATTAAAATGAAATCACTAAATTAATCGGTGGAAAAAGCTAGGTAAAAGTAACAATAATGCGCGGTGAAGTGCACAAGTGATGTCACTTGTTGTTGAAAGAAATGTATAACAATTGATATAAACTTTGTTAGCCATACCTATGATAGGCTATACCCAGTTCGCTTACTAGTTGAAGTAACAAATGACAAACAAATGTTACGATAGAAGTACAGTGAACTGGACTTGCAGAGACTGTGAGAGGTTGGTGTCAGTTGGTGGACATTGTTGTTTGTCTCTCTCAACAAAGAGTGACATCGCTTTAGATCGAGAAGCCTATTGCAATGTTAATGATTGTTAGTCATATTATTATTTAACATATGCCGCATGTTGAAACATGAAAATTTGTCAATAATCGGATAGGACAAAATATAAATGAATGTCATTTTGAAAATTTAAGTTTTCGAACGCATGCTTCTCTCATCGTATCACAAAGATCGACTCAAGCTTTTCTATCCATATATCTATTTACACCTGACACCTGTTGCATCTGTTACTTGTTGACCTCCTTCCATATAATTGATTCTTTCAGCATTAATCTGTCTCTGATATAGGCTTTTGTCACGTAACAAAGACCAACAATAGTTACCATAGCAATACGGTGAACTGGTGGACTACCAAATATTCTGATTGGTCAATTCCAACTAGTGGACATTGTTGTCTATCTATTTCAACAATGAGTGACATCACTTGACAGAAGCCTATATACATATATGATATACATATATAATTTATGTATATATATATATATATATATATATATATATATATATATATATATATATAAATATATATAAATATATATATATATATATATATATATATTATATATATATATTTATATATATATATATATATATATATATATATATATATATATATATATATATATTTATATAGGCCTATATATAATTTGTCTTGTCATATACATGTGTCGATTATTCGATTTGAAAGTGTCTGATTATCTCAGTTGGTTAGAGCATAGAGGTTATACTTCTCTATGGTTAGAGCTTCAGGATCAAACAGAAAGGTCCTGGGTAAAGTGCCAATGTGGGCACATTTTGATAATTTGACAAAAACGTTCAGAAATGTTGTTCAATATATATATATATATATATATATATATATATATATATATATATATATATATATATATATATTAAATACAATACAAGCGGGTATACAATACAAATACAATACAATACAATACAATAAATAAATAAATATATATATATATATATATATATATATATATATATATATATATATATATATATATATGCACTATACATAAAATGTACTGCAATTCACGTCTAGCTGGCCGGTGCTACCGTGCTAGTTGAAACACCTACAACAATACAGGTGAACTGCACCATAGATCGTTGTTCTGTTCATGGGCGTTCAACAAAGTCCACATGGCACACGTCACGGAGAATAAAGATTAACTTACAAGAAAAGACACGGAAAATCATTCTAATGGAAAACCATGGATTTAGTTTCTTTATAGATCACGTTTCAATGTTTCTTTTTGTCATGTTTTTTTTTTCATTGCGGCAGGTGTGTGGTGTGTGATACCCTTTCAAGTTACCTTCGATTAGTAAGTTGAACTTCTTCACTGTCTGGTGGCCTTCGACTAGGGAAGGTTCTATGAGGCCAGCATTTGGCCTCTGCTGGCTGAAGGTTCGAATCGAACATAATAGTTGTTGTTATTTTTGTAATGTGCACGTAGTATACATTGGAGAATTTCATTGGAGGAGAAGCTAGCGAAACGAGTGGCGACTTGAATTCGACTTTTTTTTTGTCATTTGATAACGCTTGATACATTTCAAATGTACACTGAGTAGATGTTGTCAAGAATAGTAAAATTTGTTGAAAGTAGTTATACCACAAGCGTACTGATATTTATGCTTTTAAAAATCATCAGTAGAGTAAAATGAGTGTTCAGTAAGAACCTGTCGAAGTATAGTTGTTTTTACTACTATGTAGGCCTACCTGACGAATGTTCAAAGTATTCTCTACTAAACTATAAGAACTATCTCTATTAGAACTAGCCTACTTTTGAATGAAAATTAAATAAATATCTAGGCTTACAGTTAGGGAGCAATACTATCAACTGGTGTGACTTGATGAGTATACACATTTAATATAATTATATTTAATGTGTACCTATCAAGTCACACCAGTTGATAGTATTGCTCCCTAACTGTAAGCCTAGATATCTATTTAATTTTATACTTCAATTTTATTTAATTTTTTATATTCAATTCTACACTGTAAGCCTAGATATTTATTTCGTTTTCATTCAAAAGTAGGCTATATATACTTACTTTCAGGTGAAGTAATTATTTTGAAATGAAGCATCATTCATGAATTTATAATCAGTATAATCAAGTATTCAATATGATTCGAATCATATCTTTTTGGTTTTAACTTTTCATTTCTATTTCATCATTCAACTCTTCAATTTCAACCTTTATACATTTGAACCGTCAAGCTTCGATATAATTTCATATTACGTTATAAGAAACATGAATACTAATTATTGTTTCTGCTGTTCGCTTTTCAAGACTTGATATTTCAAGTCTGAAACCGAAAGTGAAAACTAATTAGTAAATAACACACAATTTGAAGAACACACGATGAATGTCATGTTTTTTAGAAAAAAAGTACACGAACCTGAACCAAATAATATTCTGATATTAGATAAATGAAACTTTCTTTGCAGATCCCTTTATAATAAGTGAACTAGCATCGTTCAAGCTGTATAGAATTGAAATATGAATATTAAATTTGAGGTTAGTCATGGGTTAAGCCTGATAAATCTGATAAATTGTTGAAGTATGTTGAGAGAATGTGCCAGTTCTCAGCGTATGAGTAATATACTATTTCGCCAGCGACTTCAAGCTTTTAAGAATACATTGCCTCAGACTAAAAAGCAAAAACTGTCCAGTAATTTGAGAGTATAATTAATTAATAATTACATTTATATAATTGAATAATAACTGTTATTATCCTCTAATATAATAGAAAATGTTTGAAAGGTCTTGTAAGTGACATTTTAGTGCATAATAATAAGGTTGGTTGAAATGAAAAAAATATAAATATATATATTAGCATACGTGTATACATATTAATTGCGAATTACGCAATTGCTACAGTTTTTTATTTAATCTGAACGTGTTGAAATAGCGTTCTCCTATTACTCCAGTTTACAAAATCCAAACTACGTGAAGTAAAAACATGTTCTTCTCGCTTATATGAAGGATCTTGGCAGTTTGACTTGTGCCAAATTAATTGCAACGCCCTTACATGGATTGCAATCAATTAATCAACTTGTTGATATTGAGGACAGTAAAAAGTTCTCAAAACCAATCGGGTATAGTTTTTATTTAAATACAATTCTTCAAAGGAGTGATATTTCTAGGGAGGAATTCTATTTCAATTCAAGACAAGTATGACCCGTGACCAATGTCTTATTATTAAAAGCCCTGGTGTAGAAGTTCTTTAGTTTCAAATAATCAAAATGGGGTGGTAAGATCGCCCTTGTGGTGCCCCGTCCAAACGATCATATCTTTCATCCATAACCTTAATTGGGGAACGATGATTTTGTATCAAGTTTCGATGTTATTAAAAATATATATATATATATATATATTATTAAAACTAGGCAAACGCGTTGTGTGCTTCCGCGTTGATGGATGAGCTGGAACGATATATCAACATATCTTTGAATTGGTTATATATATATATATATATATATATATATATATATATATATATATATATATATATATATATATATATATATATGTATATATATATATATATATATATATATATATATATATATATATATATATATATATATATATATATATACATCCACCTTGAGATCCACACAATTACATCATTGCCCTCCTATTTCCTAATTGATTTCTGTGAAGGCTTTGTTTTAAACGTTTTCAATTAAATGGTGATACCTGTTGCTTGGATTGAATTGGTATCTGGATAGCTTTGAGTGATTTAAAAAAATCAGATTATATATTTTTTTACATCGAAACGGCTGATTCGATTCGACTGAAAGTTCGGAATAATGTGTATAATTATCATATTAAAATTTACTGAAAATTGGAATTCTCTCGAAGAAAATATTTTTCACGGATTTTTTCCTCTGGGTTATTGTTATGGGATTTTTGAAAACTTTGAAATGAGTTTTCTCAGAAGTGGTTCATTGCGCCTCTAAACTATACAATATCGAATTAGATAAGGACACTTTTGTCTGCCAGTTTCAACTGATTTTGAAGTTTCGTTCGACTTGTGGAGCGCGAACAAGAAAAAAAAACTTTTTTTTCGGGTATGGTGAAATTGAGTCTTCGCTTCGCTCATCCAATAATAATATAGAACTTGTTTTGGAAGTCGGCAAAATGTGGGAGTACAGCTAGACACGAGTAATTATGTATGCACTTCTTTTCAACTGATTCTTGTTGCCATAACAACTAAAATAGAACGTCAGCAAAACCACAAGTTATATGGTTTAAAAAATTGCAATACAACGTGGCGGTGTTTCACGGTCTTGCAGATGATTTCAAACAACAATGAGATACGTGAGTTATAAGAAGCGGTGTTTTTTAGTAATGCATAAAGAAAATACACATTTTTAAATAATGTTATCCGTGAATTTTCTTTTGTTTTCTCTAATACCAACATCACGTTCGTGATAATATATTCTCTTTGAATCGAATAGGAATCGATAAGGGACTGTGAAATTACGAAATGGTCTTTCATCATTGAAATGGCTTCCTGATTAACGCTGCTGCCTGCTGGTAATAAAATATGGATTTCAATAGTTTTATTATTGACAACAACAGAACTGCAAAACCTATTACTAACAATCACTTTATGAATTGATTGACCTTTTACAATCCAATGGTTACCGGTTACCTTTCCAACTCCCGATCACAGAGACTTATTATTGTTTTATATTGGCAATAAAAAATAAAAACCTCACCCACTACCTATTATAAAAGCTAGTTATTCTGTGTCATGAAAGGCTCGGTACTAACGATCGTCTATAATGAATGAACGCAATAGACGTGCGGTCGAAGGGTCACGTAAATTCTTGTAACACCCATTGTACCAGCCCATGTTATTACTTCATCATTTTACTACTCTAGACTATACAATTCATGAGCTATATGGAATGGGTTACAGGACAACAATGAATTTGCACTTGTAGTTGAAGGTACATATATTTAGTATTTCGTAAAATGGCAGGTTACGACGAAGCAGTAGCAGGGAAATAATAACTTTTTCTTGATTTAACCACTCCCAACATTATAGTCATAAAAACGTGAAGTAATTGTGTACGTGCATGTAATAATGAATAGTATTATATGACGATATCAATCATAAATTTATTTTAAAAACTTGGTGTCAATTTCTTATAACGTATATTTACTTGGCTCTGGATCCTATAGGCTTCTGTCAAGTGAGGTCACTCATTGTTGAAATTGACAGAGAACAATGTCCATCAGTTGAAATTGACCAATTAGAATATTTGGTAGCCACCAGTTCGCTATATAAATTCTTTATTAGTGAAAAAGAAAAACTCTGCCTTACAAAAGAAGACACAAAAGAAGAAAAAAGAAAAAAGAAGGAGACACAGAATAATACATGTAAAATGATAGTAGCAGATTAATAAAGAGAGCAAAAAGACAATACAATAGTGTTTGATACAGAAATTGATAATAATATTGGGCCACAGTCTCGAAAATTCAATATTGTAATTGATTACTCATCTAGAAAAAGAAGAGAAAAAATATAAAATATTGGAAAAAAGAGGAATTGCTGTGGTAATGATTGTTTGTCATTTGTTACGTGGCAGAAGCCTATACAGACTTTCGACAAAATTTAATGCAGAAAAAGTGGACGGTATGTTTTTCTGACTATATTTTGAATATTTGTATAAAATCCGGCTAATATCATAAACTTTGAACTTCGTCAACTCATAAAGGTTGTTTCAAGTCCACTTCACAGAGAAATGAGTAAATTATGTCAACCTTCAATTAACTTTATAATTTGACAAATTTTTCTCCACAGTACCCTGAAAATGAGTCACTTGATAATTGCATTGGACGATAAGTAATATCAGTGTCATGATAACGTGCATGCATTTTATGTTTATTTTTCTGTCAGTTTCTGCGTCTACATAAAACGAATTCGATATTTCAAACAGGATTAGTAATGGCAGTCAAGATAATTAAAATAAAGTAACTATGGACTTGAAATGGCATTAAAAATAGGTAAATCATTCAAAAACTGTTGGTTCGATTAAAACGCGAGCTTTTGATAGGTTCTATCGTCATTGATAATAACGCCTAGCTGTCTCATGACGTAGCTAATCATGATTCAGTAGGTATGCGATTTTATGTAAAATCGAGTAGGGCCTATATATATCTTCAATAATTTCTTGAGTAATTCATTTTCATTCAGAATTTAAAAAAAGAAACGTATCCATCGATTTTCAGTTGCTGCTTATATCAAATGAAAGAGTATAAAATTAATGTTTCATGCAAGAGAGAGAGAAATATACAATTAATATTTTATTCACTATTTTAATGTATCATTATCTGTGCTATTACTGGTGAAAGAAGAACATGAAGGACATAAAGAGCATGAAATGTTCAGTGATCCAAACTTAGGTACATAAAAACATATCGTGCATGTGGTGTTTCGAGAAGCTGATTGGAAACCTAGTATTGTATAGCTACAATTTATAAATAAATGAGGGGGTCAGAAGCCAACTGGAATAAGTGACATTAGAGAATAAATGCGGAAGGTATTGTTCATCATGGCTAATATACTAGTCTTTAGCGGCCAAAGGGTATAAGTGCAGTTTGAAGATGGTGGCGACACCTGTCCCATTCGAAAGCAGCACTTATTCCGTTCGGCCTCCAAAACACAAGTCTCTAAGCTATGATGAACAGGACCTAACTCATTTATTTTCGAATGTAACTTATTCCAGTTGGCATTCTGACCCCCTCAAATGAATTCACAAGCGATCTAACAAATAAGAAATAACTGTATTGAACATTTTGATTTCCTTACTATTATTTTAAATATGTATATTGTATATGAAGTAAAAACAATGAAAAAAATGAAAAACTGAAACCAAAATGAGCCAAAATGAAGACTAAATAAAAATTGAAACTGTCGCAAACTGCATGAAAATTGTGTGTTTGTTCAAAAGGAGGGCATCCGAGGAACCAAACTTGACCTTTAAAAATTCAACCAATATTATAAAGTCAAGTGAATAATAGTTAGGAACAGTTCTTCGGCAAAATCGATATTTTCATTTATTGAGATGAACGAGAATTTAAAAAACTCCATAAATAGTCCAGAGAAATAAATACAAATCAGAAAATTACAACTACAATTTAAAGATGAGTAAAATGTCATCAAAATCACATCTCACTCGACTCACAACGACAATTGGAGCGTTTTCCTAGTGTACATTATTACACAACAAACAAGTGAGCACATCCAAGTAAAAATACGGTATACTGTTAATTATTATCTGACGCAACATAAGATCGTGTTCCAGCCGGGATACGAACCGACGCCCTCGTGACGAATCGATGCTAATTGAGTAACATTTGCTGAGACAGTAAGTCTTGGTTCAACTTTCATTCTGTCTATCCGGGTTCGATTCCAGTACAGTACCAGAGGCAGTAAGATATACGATAAGACTGAATCGATATGTACACCTTATATGAGAACAGCAGAAAGGCCTGCATTTGAAAAAAGTTATGTGTAAGCCAACACGATATGAATCAGATCAAAATGTAATGTAATGAAAATGTTTTGAAAATAGATAATTCAATTTCTCAATGTTTCTTTCAGCATTATTGTGAATTAATATTTCCAATTCTTGCAATTGAAATTATTTGTCGTATATTCACTTTGTTGGTTTTTCATTCAAAATGGCTTATATAGTTTTTATTATTTTTATTTTTTAATATTGGCTACCCAAATTTCTTTATTCTATAAAATATCAACACAATACGTAGGATACTTGCTAGAAAATAGTATATATATATATAGCCAAAAATAAGAAGTAAAAACTTGCCAACAAAGTTAAATTTTCAGTCGTCTCATTTTTATAAATTGCATTGTTGAATTGAATGATCGTATGGTTTTATACAGCTTACCTCAAGTTTCTTTGTTTGTAACTACGAAAAGCCGACTGTCCATTGAATAAATGTTTTAAATATTGACTTTTCAATATTTAAAACATTTATTCAAGATTATTAACTCTCTTGCGACAAGATCTTCGACTTCATATTATATTCTACACAAGTTTTACCAACCCAAAGCAATTAAATTTTTCTTTGTGGAGAGATTATCATTTAACCCTTTTGTTCATTCGAAACTATAATACAATACAATCGTGATTTGAAACTCTAAAGTCTATATGCCAGACGAAACATAATATTGAATAACTTACATCCAAAGTGAATGTATTATTATTTTGATATCAGAAAGACTCATCAATCTTGAATAAGTTATAAGAAGAAAGGTTAGAAACACCAGAGCGTTGATGGTAGTGGATAGAAGAGACGGTCAATCGAAACCACAAATACAAGTATATTGAATTATAAATGTATTTCGCCTGGCCTGCATACCAATTAGTATTACATTTATATAAGTAACTAAGCTGCATTCTATGTTAGTAATCGGCATTCCGTTCTGGCGCCAGTTTTAATATTGTGTTCAAACTTCAGAGGCGAGAGGAATGTCAAAGTCCGATAGGCCATGTTGGTAAAGCAAGGGCCATGTTACCAATGATGCTTACTTCGACAACCACTCATATACTGATTAACAATCGTTGCCACGGCGACAAAATGAACGGAACAAAGTTTGTGATTGTTGTTGGAAATACCAACTGGTGGCCATTGTTGTCTGTGCCATGCTATAAATAGAGAGGCTAGATAGCTAAACCATGGCCCTCTGAAAATGTAACTATCAAAATAATGTGGTACGTTTCGATTTGTTTTGAGTTTCATTTTCATGGAAACATGGATTAGATCATTACGAAGTAGTATATAGGGCCTATAAAGGTATATATGAATCACGAATTAAAGATGAATAATTATTCTGTCGTATAATCTCGGTCACAATTACAGCATGTAAATAAGATGAAATATGATTCACTTGAATTATTAATTCACGGTGCATAGAGTTGAAATAAGTTGAGCTATGAGCGTACCGACCAACATTTAATCGGTTTACACCAACAATTAAAGTATTAATTAAGCCAAACCCAACAAAACAAATAAATTTATACCCACCAAAAGATAAGCTAAACCAACCCCCACGTGCCCTTATAGTATGTGAGTTTGAGTTGACTTAATCTGTCCTTCCAACAGTAAATACTGACCTATATACACTTCACCTTGATCTCACAGAATTCATTTTCTCTATTCTATACTAAACTTTTTACATATTTGCATTTCAATCCGATTATTGTTGAAGATCCACCCGTCTTCACCCATTGTCTATTTATCATGTCAATCAAACCCACCTTCTTTTCTTCTGTGTACTTTATACACGGATATTATCTGTCTATTTCTTACCCTTCTCTTGTATACCGCCGTGGCTTATCTTTGAAAATTCAGATTTCCCCTTTCCCTCCCACATACTTCGCAATCTTTAATTACTGTCTTACCTTCAGTCTTCACCGCCCCTCCCACTACTTCCTACACATGAATCACTTCTAATATGCTCGTAAAACAATGTAAACAACAACATTATCATATTTCACTGTCTTTTTTACCGGGACGTTTATACCAATACATAAATCCGTCGCATATGACTGACTTCCTTCGCTTGTTTGGCGATATTTCAATTCTTCAAAATGGTTATTGGTACTGAGAAAGTTAGATCACACAACTTTATACATTCGTGGTATAAAGTGTAGAAACATGGACTCAGTTGAAAATTTCGCTTCTAGTTCTTGAATGTCGACAAAGACGACAATAGAGAATTATCTATATTCATGCAACTTGTACTGGAAGACAATGGACATTGTAATAATGATTCATAAGTCAGTTTACCGCATTGAAGTGTTTTGAATATTATTTGAATATTATTACTATTTTTATTAACACCGCAACTTGATATCAAATGATTGTTCCCCAGTTACGTCTAAGGTTTTCTGGTGGGATCGTTCGGAAGGCGCTCTACACGGGGATGTCGGATGTTACCACCCCAAAAGAATTAGAATTCAGAATCATAATGTAAATTATTAAACGGATCAACCGATTCTACATTCATTCAAAGCCTTAATTGACAACCCGCAGTCTCCGCCCCCTTGACGCCAGAAATCATACCGTCCAATCAACAGGGC